>AZIM01000958.1:115720-127099 GCA_000516915.1 Ophiophagus hannah
TGAAAAAAAGCACCTTTGGGACAACCATGTCCTGGATGACTGAGAATCTCTACAGATCTCTCCTCCACAGCTTTTAATGGGGACAAAATGGGGGAGTGCCATAATTGTGCTGAATTTAATGAGAATAAAGGAAAGAAGATAAGAATTTTTCAGCAGTGCTAATGATTGAACTCTAGGGCTGGTCAAGTAATTCTTGCAGAGATGACATTATTTTGCTGCCGTCAATTGTAATTTTGGCTGATCCAAGAAACTGGCCAACTGGAATCTTGTGTGCTCTTCTATTGTGTCTCAGAGTAAATCTTAAACCCAAATGTGTGTTTTGGTTGTAATTATGAGCCAAGAGAATCTCTGGCTCTGTTTGACACAATCTTTAATCCAAAAATTATCAATGCCGATTTGTTCTGTAAATAACAGCATAGCATCTTCTGTTTTTTTTTATTACAGAATATGGAAAATGTACAGCCTTGCCTTAAGGTTTATGGTACTTTTAACATTGTGAGGTACTCTAGTTTGTTAGTCACAATGAAAGCAATACTTCCAGTCTTCTAGGGTGGGGAAGGAACTACAGAAATTAGGGATCCCTTGTTTTTCTATGGATATAGGCAGATAAAATATACTCTTATCTTGCAGTTTCAGGTTCATACCCAGCCTATACCATTGGCATTCAGCACTGATTATGCTGTGTGGAATGTGACAGTCCTTTAATATTATCAAAATTTGCCCAGTAGCAATTTAAAGTTCGTGTCTGTAAGATGCATCTACGTGCATTACCCACGAAATGTCAAAATAGCAATATTTCCCTTTTGAGAAATACAAGGCAGAATTTGAGCTAACAGAAATGATACAACTTGGAACCAGGCCAGCTAATCATGGATTTGATTTTATGTGCCATTGAAATAACAGATGCTCCAGCAGCATGCAGCACCTACTGCACTGCCTTCCTGCTGCTTCAGTGCTAATTTAGAGCCCATCCGCTGCTGCCCAGTCACCTATACTAGCTCATTGTGCAGTACAAGATAGTATTTTCAAAAACAGGCACATTTGTAGAGCCCTTTCTGATATGATTCTCTGATATAAAACGAAATGATGATCTACAAATCAAAAAAGATTCACTCTGGCATTAATCTGAGCCCTACCTCTACATTTTAATGCTCAGGTTACAGTACATTCAGCTGTACTCATACAGTATCAGGGGTGTCAAACTCAAGGCCCGCAGGCCACATCCAGCCAGCAGGGTGCTTAGATCTGGCCGGTGAGGCCACCCTGGAAACAGCAAAGGACCACCCCGTGGTACCTCTGCCAGCAAAAATGGAGNCCCTCCCGAGCTCCATTTTCCCTGGCAGAGCATTGCAGGAGGCCTCTGCAGGCGCCCCTGATCTAAGTGATGTTGAGCTGGCCATGCCCCCAGCCCCCCCCCAAGTCAAACACAACGGACTACGCCGGGAGTTACTTTAGCTCAATCTGTGGTCTGATCTATATACTCAGTATCAGCTGGGCCTGTCTGGTTCAATGTCACCTTTGTTTCCAAATTAATTTTAAAGTTCCGTAGTTATAAGGATCTTGCTCTTTTCCAAGCCTGACCCATCTAACCAGAACTATTTGGATTATGGCTTTCAGCTGGTATTCATTGCCAGCACTCTCATTTTTTTCCTCCTAACCAGAGCTTCAGGAACAAAGCTAAAAGGAAGGAAAATATCTAGTTAAGATTTTTGCCTATAAATAAAAATATAAGGACAGTTTAAATTAGCATTTTGGCAGTCAGTCTGAAGAGGCCTTGGCCTTTTGAGATGGGTTATCAGCTTATAATCTTCAGGTCACAACTGGCACTAAAATGTCTTTTTATAATAGTATTTAGTTTATTAAAAATAAAGAACAGCAAAGAAAAATACCTGTGGGTATTAGGTTTAAAGGAAATGATTAAGAGCAAGGGTAAACAAAAGAACAATGACTAAGCTCATCCAGGATGGAGATTGACTCTCGGGGAATCAGGCAAAGTCTTTAAGCATATTTGAAATGAAATGAAATAATAGCTTCACTCAAGTACTTACTACACCTAGACATCTGTGTGGCTTCAAATCCTTCTGGCATCTTGGAGGATTATATTCCACAACTCTAAAATGGATTTTAAATGGTTTCTTTCTCTCCTAATGAGCTGCTTCCTCAGAAGATTAAAAAAATAATAATCCAGTAAACTTTTGGATGCCAGCTATTTAACCTCAAGGGAGTGATGAGTTGTGTTTGCTTTGGGATTTAACCAACTGTCCCTCCTGAGTTTCATTACTGGGGGATGAGTTCTACTGAAAGGCCATTATTTGTCTATTTTGATCTAATGGAGTCCAATGAACCCTCTAGCAAAGTTAATTATAGAATCATAATTACAGAATAATACCACTCATTTTTGTTTCTTTTTGAAAGACTTCTTTTTATAGTTTCTTTCTTTCTTTATAACTTCCTGTGTTGTTTATTTGTCCTTTTTTTCTTTTTGTATTAAACTAATAGTGCAAAATAAAACAGTAGCATTCATTTAAACTGTGGAATAGGCAATTACTTTTCTTTCTCAATTTTTGAGACAGAAAAGTATATGTTTTGAGCATCATGTAAAACTAATGCCTTGGATAATCTACATTCACAAAGAGGATAAAAAAGTATTACCAATGAGTATGTTTTGTTTTTTTGTTATGTTTGTTGGGCTAGCTTTTTTTTTCAATAGAACAATGTGTCAGATTCTAGCAATACTTGATTAGTTTTTCATGTGAATTGTTTCACTTATAGATAAAAGAAAACAGTCATTATACCTTCCTGGCCATTTTGCCATTCATCCCACGTTGGATTCCCTACTGAAAACGTGACATCATCTATACACAAGTCATGGCCATGTTTAAAGCTGACAGCTTTAAGCACTATCAATTATGACAGATGAGTCACTGCCACATTTCAAGGCCAGAATTTACACCTGATAACTCTTTCAATCTGAAGATGTCAATGTGGTAATTTTTAATTTCCTGCTGCCATTGTATTCTGGCCAGTTCCCTCACCACTAAAGAAAACCTCCACAGGTTAGTCTTACTAAGCTCCATTTCAACAGTAGCAAAATGGAAATCTGAGCAAATGACTTCCATTATCCTTTATTTTCCTGCTGGCATAATGGCAACTTGCTCCTTAAAATCAGTTCATACAATCATGATCATTTATTATATATATTTTTCCCAGACCATTGGAAATATACTGTTTAATGTTTAAGAACAAGCACAAGGAGTCATTGAAAGAGGCATTAAAATATGCCCGACTTTTCTTACCTCTACCAGATGAGGTGTTGGGTTGAATCCACACATGTTGCAGACCTGCTGCTTACAGGATGTGCAGGTATTATAATTGGAGGGCTCTCCAGAGCCCATGTTTATCTCCGCTTTGCAGAGGGGGCATAAAACCCTTTCTTTCGGCACTTCCTTTGGCTTGGTTACTTGTTCTGCTTTCGATTGCTTTGCAGCTGGGACAGTTCCAGGCTTACTCTGTGTTCCAGGTCCAGTGCTTGGGGCCTTAGGGCCAGCTTCTTTGCTGGCATCACTGAAGACAATTTTTGGAGGCACTTTGCCAGGAGACTGTTGACTTGGTGGAGTGGCCTCTGGCTGGACAGACATGAGTGTGCTTGCCTGGGTCAGGAGGGAAGCTCCAAATCCAAAAAGCTTCCCGGTGAGGCCCTCTTGGGTCTGTTCTTGAGCCCCCCCAGCACTGGAGGGAGGGACCGGAGTCTTAGCTGGGGAGTCTCCTACAATCTTTCTCTGATCAATGGATGAAGGCTTTGCTTGTTGATGCTGAGGGGAAGACTTCATCACTTCCTGAGGAGCAGCAGGTTTTGGCTGGACTTGGCTGGGTGGTTCTCTCTGGGGTGAGACTGGGGGATGTTTGGGGGATGGGGGTTGCACAGTTGCAGCACTTGGCCTGGGCCTTGGCTGCATAGTTCCAGGTGGTTTTTCTGGTCCTGTTGCCACTTGGGGCTGTGGTTGTGGCTGGGGCTGGGGCTGTTTGGCAGGGGAATGGGAAGGAGAAAGGGAAGGAGAATGTAATTGCTGCTGACTTTTGGAGCGGGGTGCTGTGGTCATGTCCATTCCCAAAGCTCTCTGCATCTGGCAATTTAAACATAGCCATTCTTGAACCTAGAAGACAATAATAAAACAGAGTAACCCATCAGCAGCAATTGCAAGATTGTCATTGAAACTGCAGATTCTGATGCACCTGATATGCCTACGCACATATGAAATATTGTCTTTTACTCATTAAACTAAATAGAGCATATCTGTACCTCTTCATAGGTCTTATAGGTATTTTGTTGCAAGTCATTTGTCTTTTTTGGGAACTGTTATCTGAAGGCTTCTATTGTTTCCTCTAATGCATCCAAGCGTGTGTATTTCTATGAGCTGGTTCTTATTTCTGATGGTTTCCATCTGACCATCTGAGGAATATAGCCTGTCACTCTAACCCTTTTCCAAGGTGCTGTGACATCAACCATAAAATAGCTTCAATGGAGGCTTCACTTTGACAGATAGTTATAAGAGCAGCAACTCCAAGAATGAATTGGGTCTATCCATTGTGGCCCATTAGGCTTGCTTATCTTACCTGGAAAGATACTTTGCAAAAGCAGAACTACACCAGCAGCAATGTACAAAAATCACATTATTTGGGCCCAGTACTACCACTCTCTGCCCTTAGTTTCCTAAAACTACGAAAGATTGTTAAGCCCAGCAATCTTTCTGAGGCTAACAGGTGTGGTATTTTTTCAGTTGGCTGTGAACTCAGTATAGAAAGCAAAGCACATCTTCACTCAAGAAACCCCCTAGATACAAAAAGAAAACTGTGGCATGTTTTGGCTAAGCAGTAATAAATGAATTGTCCTCCCCCATGAGGAATATACCAATGACATGGCAAAATCTGAATCAGGTTAATTAAAGAGGCTGCTTAGGAGCCACAAATCTGTTGATTCTTGGAATCCCCAAGATAAAATGTGGCTATGTGAGTGCTAATATGCAACATAGTTAAAATAATCACAATTATTTATAAACTGGCGGATTTCTTTTCCCTGAGCAAGCACTTTGTAGTCTTAAAAATCTGTATGATAATAAGATCTGCAAAATGGCAAAAGAATAACTGAGAACATTACAGTTAACAGAGATAGTTGGGAAGGTGCCAAAAAGCTTACATCACCTCCATGTTTAAAACCATACCAATCCTAAACCCATCCTTAGACTTGCATCCTTCTATTTTCTAATCCTATTAGTTTCTCAGCCCATTCAGGCCTTCTTTCTATTACAACTGGAGCATGCTCACTCCACACTTAAGCTCTACTTCACTTTTAGAAGCTAAAGAGGGCACACAAAATGACTCAGTTACACACAGATGTCAAATAGATTTATCTATACAATCACACTCAAACTACATTTGAATTTTATCTTCACTATTAAGAAATATGCACTTGTTTGAAAGCAGATCTAATCCTTCCATAGGGTAAAATGGTGCTTCGTAGAACAATATTGTTTAAATCAACGTACAAATGAGCTAATTTACAGAATGCACCCAAACTATGGGATCCATGAGTCCTGTGGGATTGAAATTTGGCATAGTTGTGGCCAGTTCAGAGCCACCATGCCATCCAACTACACTTTCCAGAAATCTGAAGGTTGTATGATTCTCTTTGACCTCTGTGCCCAATCAGTTGGTGACAAGGCTCAATAGACCTAGAGCAGCCATTGGCTGCTTTGGAACCAAAGCTGAAATTCAAATTGTCTTAATAGCATTGGCCCATGGGGGAAGAATGAGGGAACGATTCAAATGCCTATTGGCAAAGTAAAGCTGGCTGGGAGGTGCTGACAGTCAATAAGTATGCCCTCTTCCTTCCTGGAAGTGTGCCCTCTTCCTTCCTTCCTGGAAGAAGGGGGCCCTTGAAAACATGCTGGAATTGGGAGAAGGAAGGGAGTTTCCCTCAGTGTTCATGGATTCCTTTGTTCATCCTCCTCACAACAAAATGATCAGTTCCACAGATCAGCCAAGTAGTAGTAGGAGAAATTAGAGGAGGAGGCTTCAGTGGGACGCTCATGAGGGTTGTAAGGGGAGAGGAAAAAGCGCTGCATGCTTATATATGGAAAGAGAAAGTATGATGGAGAATGTGATGAGCTAAAGCTGGCTGGGTGGTGCTGGAGAGATGTGAACCTTATTCTTCCCTGATGAACGCAAGCCCTTGGGGACACACCAGAATGTCCTTGATACAGAGCTTGTGGTCTGTTGCTCCCTTTGTTCCCCCTCACTTTAGCAAAGTAGCAGGCAGTTCCATGGATCAGCCAAACAGGAGGAGGAGGAAGCTTCACTGGGGCTCTCCTGAAGTTCATGAGGGAAGCAGAAATGGTGCAAGTTTATATTATATGGGGAAAGAATGACCTAACATGTTGTCTAGCTTTCTATAAGGCTGATCAGAATCCATAGACATGCTTGTGTCTACAGATCATATCTTTAAAATGCAATACAAGAAAGTGACACACAGCCTTCTTACCAGATTCTCTCACTACCAACTGTTTCCTTTTTTTTAACAGTGATGATCACATGGGCAAGAAGTTTTCTGGAGATCCACACACTCTTGACACTCATCCCCCTCCAGTTTTCTTCTCCCAGTTCTGATTTTCAAATGTACTTTCCTGTTTGTTCCCTTGCTCCATTTGAGAAGAGGTGGCACTGGCATGGAGTATGCTATGGAACAAAGCTGTAGTTATGCCTGGCTTCTCATTTTTCTACAAGGTCTGCCTCTCAGAAACATGGGTAATTTTTGAGTTTGAAGGAGATACTTTTGGATTCTGGATCTAAACCTAGTGAGCTAGTCTTAATGGTGTCTGTTGTATTGCATTTCAATGTTATGATCTGTAGACACAAGCATGGCTTTCCATTCTACTCAGCTTTATATACAGCTAAAGAATCCATGACCCCTTAGGCCATTCCCCCCCTATAATATAAGTTTGCACGATTTGTCCATGGACATTAAAGTAAACATTTGCAAGAAGCACATTTCATTAAAAGTCTTAACCAGCCAGTTGTAATGCAAGTTATTTAGCCTATTTCTTTAGATACAGAAATCTTTTTTAAAAAAAATAAATTATTGGAAACTACAAAATCATATAAACAAAATGATTCAATAAGGAGGTCACCATCTAATTCCAGAGTTACCCATCAAGTTAAGATACCAGATGACAATATTCAGAAAGATCACTGCCTAAGAATTACAGCCAGTCAGAACAGGTTATGTTTGTTCTATGGCTTTAGTATGAGAAAAAATATTATTCCTATGAACAGTTAGAAACCTGTGAGCTAATTTGTCTTCATTTGGTGAATAGTCAATTGTTTCTTTTATCCTATTAGAATAATTACAATAAATCAAGAAATAGAAAAAAGAACAAAAGGCAGAACAGGCATGCTTATTATTTCTACCCTGTCAAGACCACCTCCACCTTGATAGAGGCAAAATCAAACATTCCCTATGATTTACATTGTACAGTCACATATGTGCATTAAAATGTGCTATGCAATTGGCTTGACACCCCCAATATACACCAGTCTCTGAAACAGCATCTTATCTGCCAGGCTTCCCATCTTACTGACCCAGCAGCTAGTAATTGTTTTCCCTCTCAAGAAAGCTGCAAATACTTTTAAGGCAGCAGCACCAAGGAAGATGGGACCAGATGTTCCAGCTAAAAGTAGTGTCAAGCACTAGATTGCAATCCATCTGTGCAACCCCCACCCCTCAATCTAGCTTTACCTGGTAAACATGCAGTTTGTCTGCATTTGAAAAGACAGATGGAGGAGGGGCGATTGGTGCAGAAAAAGGGGTGGGAAAAGGATAAACACCCACATCCCACCTGCTCTTTCTTTCAGAAAAGGTTCTTCACAAACAAATTTCTTTCATATCATTTTTTTTTAATTTAAAGCAAGGAGGATACTGAAATTTATTGTGTTGACCTTAAAGTAGCCCTTTGTACTTCAGAGGAGTCCTGTTTTTGCAATGGTATGTCCACATTTCGAGATTATGTTTCTTTTATGACCAGTCCACTCCTATGAATGTTTGCTTGAAACAAAGGGCCATTGAAATCAGTAGGTTTGCTTCCAAAATAGGGTTTTAAGGTTGTTGGCAAAAGGAAGACATGCCTTTTTTTTCCTCCATAAGTTCTCCATTTGGTAGTCATAGCCTTACAATCAAACAATGGCAGGCATTTTTAGTATCTCTTTTTTAAGCAGTTTCCCTCCCCCACCAGTGCAGCACTTTTCTAATAAGTGCTAACTGCAAGTTAACAAGCTCTGCTCTGTAACCTTAATCAGTTGATTAGGACCTTCTCTCTGCTGCCTGAAACTGACCAGAACTTAATCAGGTACATACTGAAGGCTTTTGCCTCCTACTTTAGCACATTCCTGTGATTGAAAAACAGACTTTCTGATGAGCTACAGTATCTAACAACCTTATTGCAGAGTTCATCTAAAATTTAAACAAATTTTGAATTACAAGCAAGGCAATTGATTTAAAGCAATTACAAATATTTTGTACTATTTAACATGAAAAGGAGACTGCTCAATCAACAAAACTACTATGTTTACTCTATTGACAAAACATCATTCTTACTAACCTTTAATTAGTTTTCTGCATATAGATGAGTTCTTCACTGATATGGACTATCCTTTAAAGTAAAATTAATCACAACATGTTCCCAATAATTTTGAAGGTCTATTTTCTTGCTGGAGCATGTTTATTCTCAAATAAAATATCAAGGAAGAGGGGGAAGGAGAAGGAAACATCTATGTAGATAGTTCCCTTCCTTACAGAAACTGCTGCAAATCCAGGCCTTCCAATTAAGTTGTCATTTATACCAACTCTTTGAGTTCATTAAGAAATAGTCCTGTGTGATTTGATGCCTCACACTTTTCTCCCATGTTCATAGCTCTGGGAAAAGACTAAAAGGTCTGAGCATTTGCATTTGTTTATTGATATTTCTCTCTTTGCAAGTAGGAAATGTGAGAATATTGTTCCATGGTTCAGTCTTTGAAACCAGTGCAAAGGCATTTTAGCTATGTTTGCTTTGGAAACTTCTTTTATTTTACTATCTTGACAAACAAAACACAATCACCTTGAAAGAATATAAGTCATCTTAGTCAAGACAACAGTGTTGAGGTGTTTTTGGTATTTTGGGAATGAGCCAAGGGATAGGTACCTGTATGAGCAAGAGCCTTTGGGACTCCTGAAAATCATTTTCTGTCTCAAAATTCAAAAAACAACTTGGGAGGAAAGAGGTTGGCCTGAAGGCAACAAGAATCACTGATGCTCAAAATTGTTTTCATTCACTGGTCCCCTAGGCTTGGAGCAAAACAAGCCTATAAAGACATTGGATTTTTGTACATGATGGAAGGGGGGAGAACTTAGCTGAAACATGTAGCAGTAATGTCATTCACCATATATGAAAAGAACAAACCCTGTAAAAAAAACTTACATAGCTTAATGTAGTTGACTATGCTTCTATAAATCCTACTACTTGTATGCAATACAAAATTGGGACATCCTTTTATAATCAGTTTTGTTGCTTTGTTGTTTGTAAACATGCTTGCTAAAAGGTAATGCTGAAGATAGTTTGGAAGCTCTTCACAAGAAACTATGTTTCATCTAAGTATTTGTATATTCTGTCTACATTACTGTTCTGTGTTAAACTGAGGTCCTAGCTGACCTTAGTGTAATGAGAACTGTATGCCTTGCTATTTACTTGTAAGGCCAGCTTTCTACGCATACTGTAAATACTTCCATTTTCTCCCAGGAAACTTTGACCTACTTTTAACTTGCACTACTATAATTCATAAATGATGCATTTGCACTTCTTGTCATTACAGCCTTTCTAGATAATGTAGGTGAAGACACTCTTCTAAGCTGCTAAGGCCAGATGCAATTTTCAACTCACAGACATCCACGTCGGATGGTACAAAGGGGCAAGTGAGGATAATATAAATATAGCAGAATGGTGAAGAACATTGCAAAACAATAAAGTTCCTACCCCCAGTTCCTATCCAATCTTTGCAACTTCACCAAAATACAGGGGAAAGTAGATAGTGAAACTTAGTGAATTTCCCCCCATAAAGCCTCCATTTTGGATGAAGAGATTTAATGAGTGTGTGTGGAGGGGAGGGGTCCTTTTCCAAATGTGCACAAAACCTTTGATAAAATTCTAAAGCAATATTTAAAGAGAGAGCATTCATCAGTGTAACATAACAAACAGCAGTCACCAGAGATTATAGGAGCTACCATGTAACTTCTGGAGAGCTACAAACTTCCCGTCTCTCATCTAGAACTTTCTAAACTTGTAAAAACTAAAAGTCCCATCCATCTGACAAGTGCAAAGAATGGGTATGTAGACTGAGAGTTAGTTTCCTTGCCACAGTGACATCTGCGTTTTCACAGATCTATCCAAACTCACATCATTTATTAAAATGCTCTATGGTTTTGCTGTTGGGTTTATTAGACTTGGATTTTGGTTATATTATTTATGTGTTCATTTTATTTGGAATCCCAGAATGCCTGACTCCCAGGAAAATCTGGGTGCCTGACAAAACATACAAAGAGAAAGAAAACCAAACAGTTAAAAAAGCATATGTGTTTAGATGAGTAAAACAATTAAATATTCTAAGAACTAGCAAAAACCTGGCAAAACCAAAACCTGGCAATCACCTTATCCCAGCCTGGGTGTAGAACTATGTTTTTAGTTATTTCCAAAATAGCTGGAGTGTGGGAGTCATGCAAATCTCTAGAATTAGGATAAAAAAGAAATGTAAAAAAAAAGCAAATAAGCTGTCATTCATCTAGTAAATAAGTAGGTAAATAAATTTTAGTGACTGTTAGCAAAATAAATTTAGATACTACTTATATAATTTTACACTGCTTTTAAAAGGCAATATTTCTTTTAAGTATTCTGGTAAAATTCCATTTCATAAAAAAGGGCATTCAAGGCAGGGATGAGACTTCTCTGTAAAGGTATCATTAAAATATAGTTTTTCTTTGCCATTCTTAAACTAAACTAGACAAGGCTACAGTGATCGTAAATCTGTTTAGATGTGACAGAATCATAAATGACTGAAACTCTACAAGCCCTTTTGGTATTATTTACTCACTCAGTGGATAGCACTATATAACTCCTGAGAACTGTGAATGTCAGTCCAGATAAACTGTCAAATTCCTTAAACCTGTTTGCCACAGCATTACATTTCCCCAGTAAGATAATGCAGAGAACAGGTAGGCAAGAAGGATTAATTAACCCTTAAAACCCTTCCCAAATCATTCCCTGAAAAATTGCTGAATCCAGCCCCCCCCACCCCCCC
>AZIM01000958.1:158352-173735 GCA_000516915.1 Ophiophagus hannah
AAAAAAATTTGAATCCCACCACTGCTATGTGTTCATAGTGAAGAACACAACATGGTGGCACAATATATTGCTCCAGACAGTATCTTTTAAATGACATCCATGTTCATCCCGCTGCATCCATTCTCATCCTTCTTGGGAGATCCAGAGCTGCTTAATAGTTGGATGTGTAGGCTTTCCTTCATTTCAAAACTATATAGAATCTGAGTTTTGCATGACAGCAATTCAGACATTTATTGTTACTGTTTAATAATAATCTTAGGGCAATCAGGGCTGAGACTGTAACATGCAAAGAAAGATTTTAATCCTTAGCTGAATGCCACATTTCTGATAAAATTTGCTCTTTATCACGAGAAAAAGATATTGGCATTAAATTGGAGCAGTGATATTTCCTGGGGCTATGATCAAGAGAGGCCCAAATGTGCTACTGCCCATTCCTTTATTCTACAGTTCCACTCCCCAATTGCTTCTCCTATCACAGTGGTTGCTATTAACAACAGATGCATCAATGATAATCAAGCATTTTCACATATTGCCTAATTTGATTATGATTATAGAACCTACATTTATTTTTCATTTAGAACGGGTAGTTGCTATGGGAGTTCAACCCCTTTGCCAATTGACGTCCAAAGTCCAAAGAAAGTAATGTTTTTTTTTCACTGAAGATATTAATAGGTTAATAGATATCAATGTGCCTCTGAATAGGAGGCACATAAATACCTTAAGAGATTAAAAAAAAATCTTAGTGTTTTTAAGTGCCATAGATTGCAGACTGAACACTAGGAAAGTGTGGTGTTGGAGCAAAAGGGCTACCTATAAAAATATCTGCACACCATTTGGTGTTAATAAATAACATAATGATTTATTCTCTGGTGAAAGGTCATTTGCATTAGCCCACTAAAAATATCTTTCTACCCTCATTGCGAAATTTGAGATCTTATTCATCACTCAGATCAACAGCCATGCAACTACACAATGAACCATAATGTCTATTTTTATTCAGCCATGTTACCATAAACTATATCTTATTGTACTCAGATCTTAATTTCATTCTGATTTCAGCAACAACAAACTGTGCTGGGGAGGTTACATAATTTCAGAAACTACACTGCTGGTTTTAAGGTTTTATTTCTCACCATCTGACCAGTTATAAAAGTATACCAAACAAATGGGATAAAGATAACACAATCATGGACCATTCGTTTAGTGACCGTTCGAAGTTACAACAGCACTGAAAAAAGCTAATTGATGGCCGTTTTTCACACTTATGACTGTTGCAGCATCCCCACAGTCACATGATCAACATTTGGCTGCTTGGCAACTGTCATGTATTTATGATAGTTGGAGTGTCATGAGATCATCTTTTGGGACCTTCTGGCAAGCAAAGTCAATGGGGAGGCCAGAATCACTGTGTTACTAAATAACTGCAGTGGTTCACTTAATAACTGTGGCTGTGGCAAGTAAAGTTGTAAAATGGGGCAAAACTCACTTGACGATGGAAATTTTGGGCTCAATTGTGGTCGTAAGTCAAGGACTACCTGTATTACATATAGAATATCGTTATTCGTTATTCTGTTTATTTCTGTTCATTATATATGCATCCTTTCATTTCATGTTTTGATGCATATTATCAAACCAAAAGGACAAAAGGAAAAGATACTTAAAAATACCGAAGCATGCAAATCAGGTAGAGCTGTAGAATCTATAGAAAACAGCCATCACGATTGCACTGATGGTACTAATAAATCAGGGCAATTGTTGCTTTGATTTCTTGAGAAAGGTCATTGAAAACATCCACTAAGAATAAAACATATGAAGTTTGAACAAAGTATAAGACTAAACACTTATTGTGAGAATCAGCACAGATTCTATGATATATATACAGTATAACAGATGGGAATATTGTATTGTAAAGACACTGAGATTCACCTCCTATAAACAATCTTTAGGAATTTCCTATTCTCCTTGATCTACTCGGCCAGCAGATAAAATGCTTCTTTTTCTCTGTCCTCTTATTCTCATCTTTTGATAGATATATATTGTGTGCACTTGTGATGTGTGAGTGTGTGTGTGTTTAATACATTTTCTAATAAAGTATATAGAAAGCGTTCTATCCTGTTACTTGGGGCCTTAACATGCTCTGGCCTGGCATACAAGATCCTTAATAAACTAGGCAAGCAATTTAGCAGAGCTAAAAACACCCAATAAGCTTGTCTACAGTGTTACTACTACCCACAGGCACCATAAGGAACCATTACCTCAGTCAGATGAGGGTTGGGGTTGAATCCACATTGATTGCAGACCTTGTTGTGACACTGTGTGCAGGTATTGAAGTTTGGCTGGTTAGGGGAGGAGGTGAGATCTGTTGTCTTGCATATAGGGCAGAGCGTGCTACTGGGAAGGGGGGCAATTTGTGGGACCGAATAAGGTGAGGTAGGCGTGCTGCCTCGCTCCGGGGAAACAGATGGTGAGCGTCCTCCACCCACTTGGAGAGTCCTCCTGGGCCCATCGGTGTGTTGGGGAGCCTGCCCCTGGCTCCGTTTCTCTCTTGGGGTTTCACTGCCCGGAGCAGCTTTTGTCAGGGACGGGGAAGGTGTCCTCCGTCCGAAGGAGGAGTCTGATTGTTCTGGTCTTCTCGGTGTGCTGAAACACATTAAAAGGCATCTTGAATAAAATGGTGATAACAACACAAACTCCCACAGAAAAGACTGGGGAAAAAAAACAACAACAACAATCTAAGTAGTTTGAAGAGTTGCAGTTAATTACTGCCAACAGATGTTCAAACACAAGGATTGCATTGTCTTATTTATTTTTAATACGTCCAATAATAGGAGTTCTTCTAAAAAAGCAGTTATAGCTCACCACACCTAGAGCATGTTTAATGTCAGACTGGCTCAAACCGGATCCTTTTTCTGCCGCCTACAGCCTCAAAAAGGGGGAGATTATATGTAAACTGAGAACCAGCAGAAATCAGGCATCCTCTATTAACCTAAGCAAGTTCCCATTACTGGGAAAGGTTATCTGATCATTTGCAGGACCATTTCATGTCACAGCACAGCCAGTCTCGATCTAACACTGCTGATTCTAGGCTACAAAATAACTGAAGCAAGGGGGGGGGGGGAGACAATCCAACTATGACATTACATTTTAAAAATCAGTTTCCTAAGGTTTTTTTTATTTTAAAGGTCACTTAAAAAATTTAAGATCAATTTAAAAATAAATTAACAAGATGGTGGGAACATCTCTTGTTTTTTTTATTATTTATTTATATCATTTATTTCTTGCTCAGTTCCACAAATTTCAGGCAGCTTACATTAAAAATGCCTACACATCATTAGCAAATCACAAAAAAAAATCCATTTAAAAACAACAAGCATAATTAAAAGTGACCAGAGGATAGGCACCTCACATTCCCACTGCCCAGGTTTAAAAATCTAGATATTTTACAGACCTCCAAACCTCAGGAGTAAAATATTTCAGAGGGCAAGAAAAAAGACTTTTTTAAAAAGTCTCCCCCCCCCCAAACATTGGGGTGGTGGTGGTTTGAAACATTATTTTCCAGGTTGATTGCACAGAGCATGCAAATTTTGTTTGGAGAAGAAATCTGGTACATAATATAGACTTAAGCTTACAGGTCAAAACCCACACTTAAAATTTGCACTTGTTGCCTTCAATGTTTTTTTTAAATATATGTTTTATTAATGCACTGTTTTTTTTATATCAGCCTTCAATGTTTGAAAGTGTATGACAGAGATATGTTTATCATGGTTTATGATATAACTGGAAGTAATAATGAAATACACTTTGCAATGTATGTACTCTGAGAAATTCCCAGCACATAGGCTACCACATTCCAAACCAGCTGAAGTTCCTTGGTAGACCTACATTGGGGGGAAATGATTGATCCACAAAGTCTCTGAGCTAGTTTTGTGCCTCAGGCAGGACTAGAACTCATGGTTTTCTGGTTTCTAGTTGGTGCCATAAACACAGGAATTCAACCTTGAGGAATAAAAGCATGGATATACTGGAACATACATACATGTTGTTATTAATTCTTGCTTTCCCATTTGAATAATACCCCCCAAAATCTAAATTTCTAAATTTGAAAAGATCAAATATTGTCCTTTTTGAAATTGAAGCTCTGTGATGTTCACTAGAATGTTATACTACTAGACTGCTGCTTCATGATCTGATGTGGGTATCTTAATAAACATATTAATCAGAAGCAGAAAATTCTATCTTGCTCGTTCAGTTCTCAGTCTCTATATACACATGATTTTCTGAATTCCTGTGTAAGTAGAGCTATGTTAAAAATAATAGAATAAATCAAGAACATGTTATGAATATTTTACCACAATTAGCTTTGAACATACCTTCTACAATCCCATTATGCAAGTGAACTAGATTCCTCTTAGTTGAAATTGTGGCAATGCTAGTATTCTGTTAAGCTCAATTAGCCAATTACCCTGATGATTACCCTTAACATGAGTTGACTAGATCATGTGAGTATTTCCCATTTACTGCCTTTGACTGAGGGAGGCAGGACAGAAAGTGAGTTGAATTCATGTGAATGGAACAACTCTGGTTAAAGTAAAACTTTTTACCATTTAAACACATTATGTGATCTGTAAATTTATATTAATCATACTGCAATAGTAATGTTTGAATTAGGTCTGATATCTGATATTCAGCCTGATGTGTTAGCCCTAATAATATTGACAAATTATAACTGTCAAGCAATACAAAATAGTTTGCACTTCTGTTTTATTTTTGTTTAAATGCCTCAAATGTGATGAGTCCCAAAATATGTCAGGATGTGTAGGCATATACTCTCTCTCTCTCTCATCTCTGCTGCTGTAAGGCATGAAACTGATAAAGCTATTTTGCAAAATGTATTTCATCATTACTTCCAGTTATATCCTCAACTGTGATAAACACATCTCTGTCACACACTTGTGTGTGACACACAAAGTTGCACTCTGTCACACACAAAGTAGCAGGAATTGGCCAGTGGCTTGTAGTTTCTGCCAGATGTTTGAGTGATAAAACTGGCAAATATGTATTACATGTTCCAAATATAGGTAGCTTTCCTCAGTAAATTACACGCAGGTAGAAAAATCAATTTATTTAGCAGTTATGTATCCATATGCATAGGGTAATGAATATTTTTATCTTGTTATTTATTTTTATTCTATTTGTATTACTTTATAAGTAAGTCAGGTACCTAATATTCCTTCCTCACAACAACAGCTGTGTGAAGTGAATTGGGCTGAGAGTGACTGGTCCAAAGTCACCCAGATTCATTGCTAAGATGGAACCAGAAATCATAGTCTTCCAATATCTAAGCAAGCATCTTTTCTAAGCAAGCATCTTTTCTAAGCAAGCATCTTTTCTAAGCAAGCATTACACTAAACTGGCTAGGTATCAAAATATTCCTAACTTTTAGGCATAGATTTGGAACAAACAAGGCCAAAATCCTTCAGAACGCTTAAAGCCCAATAAATTAAAGGACAATAAATCTTTAGACTACATCAATGACACAGCTTCACACAGTTCAATTAGATTTCCTCAATATATTCCTGCTGTTTTGTTCACATAATTTCTGGTAGTTATTAGGCTTAACTGAAATACATTCAGAATAAAAAGGAAAACAGTACCTCCATGCTAAATTATACCCTCTCTTCAGTAATATGGAAGATTACTTATCCAAGAAGATGTTGAGAACTACAACCTGTGCATCACCCCATCATTTTTCAAAGCAATTAATAACAGGACAAACCTACCGTATTATATCATAAACCTACATAGTACAAGAATTCCCAATTTTTGTTTCAAGTCCTGAGATACCTAGAATATCATTTACAACATTTTTATTAATCAAAATAATGTATTAGGTTTAAGTTCGTCAACTAAACACTTATTTCATTTTATTACCTTCTCTGTGCCTTTTTTAAGTGAAGTTTTGAGCTGACTTCAAATAACTAAAAATTTATACCAAAGTTACATCTAATGGCTCTTGCACTCCATTATGTTGTTTCTATTTACTTGAGTAATTGCAAGCACAGTGAAACTGTTTTCCTTCATGAGAAACAATTTTACATTACAGTAAACAGTTGTCTATTATACATCATATGTAACATCTTTTGCACAAAACATAAAACATTAATTTTATGTGGTTGTTAACAACAGTTTTTAATTGGGAAAAAATATATTTTGAAACATCTCTCCCTTGAATTTCACATGAAGTGATAACTACATAAAAGGCATAATGAGCCATCCTCATTCAGTAAAACTGTTCCCAGCTAAAACATTAATGCCAAGAGGCTGGAAATAGTTTACATTATGATATTCTCCTAGAGATAGTATGTTACATAATTTTTAAAATTAACTTTTTTCTTAACAGCTAAAGATGTATTCACTTCAGTGTATTTAATCATACACTGTGCAATCAAAATAGAGTTGCTAAATCAGATTCGCAGCTGAATGAACTTACAGCAGAGAAACTTTAGCCATTTTGGATCAGAGATTACAATATCAGGAGATTTTACAACCATATACCTTTGATCACGTATGTGAAGTCATACCAGCTAAGAAATTCATAAACAGAAGAGAGTTAATCAATTGTAGACCTAGAATTGATTTATGCAAGGTAGTTGTCATCTGTTCTACCAAAGCTACAGCAACACAATTATCATACCATAGTTTGTGAAAACTCCAGACCTTCTTAGTTCCCTTTTATTGACTTCCAGCCATCATCTAATTCAGTGGCACAAAGCATTATCTTGACAGCAATTTGCAATAAAATGGAAACTCTTCCTAAGTCAGGAAACCATAAAGAAGGCAGGAAAGTACAAAATCCTGCTGAATATAATTTTCATTGCTGAAAATGAAGATAATTCTGGAATTTGGGGTCCACATTTGCCCATGAAATGAAAAGTATGATGACTTCCAGCAAATCAATCTCTTTCAAATCTGACCTACTTCATAAGGGTGCTGTTGACAGGATAAAATGAAAAGAGTATACATGTAAGCCCATTTGAACTCTTGGAGAAAACATGGGCTATACATTTAAACAATAAATAAGACAAAACCATTTCATTCATTCATACACACACACACACACAAATAAAAATTACTAACTTTCTCATGGAAGGAAATTTATTCTCCTTGAAAGTAATAGGCACATGGTCTGTAAACCAGGTGGCTTTATTTATTGCTATTACTATTTCATTTTTAATTGTCTTTCTTCAAACATTCTCTCAGTTACCCTTGTTCAAATCAAGATGTATAAACAAACAGCATTGCTTTTCTACCATTTTCTCAAAAAAGGGGGGCTGTTCTGCTGCCACTGAATCAGCCACATCGATGACAAGAGACCCATTTTGCATCTGCTGGTCACTGGAGACTTCCTCTGTAGAAAGAGGCAGTGTACGGCTATCTTCCTTTTCCTCAGTATAGCAGCAAAACACACAAGCTACTAGAGGAAAAACCATTTTGTTCTCACTTTTTTCTCCAGGAAGAGCTGCTGTTCCTTACTCACACTGATCCTGAGTTTGCAAATTGCTTGGTTATATTCAATGGTATGTATTTTTCATACCCCTAGAATCGGAATATGTACATGTATATATTCAAGTTTTATTTAAATTTGAAAGCTGTGTATCAAAAATAAGTTTCTGAAATGACAAAATACTTACAAAACTTACAATGATAAATTTATATAAAAGAATATTCTCATGCAAACTGTATGTCCAGATTTATATATATGAAAAAATATAAAAAGCTTATAAGTATGTTTTCAGATGTCAACTGCTGTCAGTTCAGACCAATTTATTATTTTTTTCTTATCAAATATACATAACATCATTACTTGTATGATACTGATTCAAAATAGGTTTGCCAAAAACATAACAGTAATTAAAGAGATGGACCTATACATATACTTGCAGGGTGGAAACTATTATTAAATTCAAGAGAAGCTAGCTCCTGCAGAAATATGCAGAAATTGTACTTATTCCTGATTAATATTATTCCTAGCAGTGTAATTAGCAATTAGTCTGTAACAGACTTTTTACAGTCCACCTTGAATATGAGTTAGAATATTTACTGTTAACTAGTTTGGATTATTTTATGCTTATTTATTCCAGTAACTCTTCAAACTACTGAATTACCCCTAATAAACTGCATAAAAATCATTTTAAAAGTTGATTGCTTTCCTCCAGCTTGCCAAATCACATTAAAATATAATGTGATACTTTTTCTCCACAAGGGTGTTGTTCAGATTTAATGGTATCACATCACCACTCTAATTCTACACATCATAACAGGGGTACAGCAAAACTGCTTTACTACAAGAATATTTCCTTTGGCATAATTCTATATGCATTATCTTTATTTTTTAAAATGTGCATTATGTACAAATTGAGAAACTTTGAATAAACCAGGCTGCTCAAAAATCTAGGTTTAATAGAAATTTGCCAAGAAGCAAATTGAACAATCATTATGAGTAGAGATTCTTTATAGATTTCTCTGAAGTGGGTAAAAGCTGTAGTTGAAATAAAGCCTTGTAAAATTTGGGGTGCTCTGGGAATGCTCTAATTTACTTGTGTGGTTCAGAATAAGTGATTTTAGACTAGTACAGTTGGTCAGAGGAAGTTAGCAGAGGAGCTTCGTTCTTCTATAAGCAGTTTTTGAAGCATCAATGTGTACAGCCTAGACAGGACAACAAAGTTATTGAAGTTCTGGCAGAAGGAAGGCAGGAAGGAAGGCAGGAAGGCAGGAAGGCAGGAAGGCAGGAAGGAAGGAAATACTTCTATGGCCTGTAAAAGTCATCCACAGAGAAGAATCAAACTTTGATTTGCCTGGGTTTAAAGTCCAAGATGAAGATATTTCAGCTCATCTCCCATCCACCCACCCACCCACTGCTGGAGCTTCTTCCAAGGCAATCCTACTTTCAAATTTTCCTCAGCATTATTCTGACTTTGTTCAAGTGATCACAGGAACAACAGTTCTTCCTTCTCAGCTGCTCTTCTGCAATTGCAAGCATTTTCAGAACTTCATCTCTCGTACTGGTTCATATACCCTAAACCAGAATCTTTGTCTGAGAATATCAAGGAGTCATTCTGGGGATAGCATTTCAGGAATTTCAAAGAGTGAAATCTCCCAAACCCCAAAGTAATTTAAAAAATGGGCTCAATATTTTGGCCTCATCTAATCTGTGGGATTCTGAGGGCTACAAGAGAATGTTAACAGTCTAGATTCTAGAATCTAGATGGAGCCTCCCAGTTACTCATCTAGAACCTTTTCTTGGAGTACTGCTCTCCATCACGACTGATCAGTGAAGGGGGAAATTGAGAAGAGGTAAAACTGCTCTTTCCTCATACACATTCTTTCTGCTGCTCCAGCTGCAACAGTTGTGCAAAAGATAAGCAACAGGGGGGAAAAGGTTAACCTCCATTAATGGAGAGGGACTTGGAGTAGAAGCAGTAGTCCAAGCCCTTAGAAAGCCAGGGGAGAAGTATAAACCTTCTTCTCAGTTTTTAGATAATCTCAAATAATTTCCAAATTAAATGGAGTTTAGAACACATTTTTAAGATTTGCCCATTGTTAGCAGACGTTAACAGGGCAGATCTGGGCTTTTTCAGTTCTGTTAAACATTAAAGTGACATTTTCCACATACCAGTCTGCCAACTTCAGATGCTGGCTCACATTTCTAGGCAGTATCATCACAGATTTCAAATGTGCTTAGAGTAATGTAAAATAGAAATTCACAGTGATATATTGCCATTGGGTTACCATTTAATCAGAAAATAATTTAAACTCTTAACAACAAATATGAATTATCTAGATGCCTGGATGATTAGATATCTGGGACATCTTCCAGTCCTAATTATATGTATCTAGTTTTAGGCATAAACATGTAAAAAGTATTGAAGAAAAAAAACAGAGAATATATTAGTTAATTACTAACTGTTTGATTTCAAGGCTGACTACAAAGTAAAATAAATGTTAAGGATAGGCTTTACCAACTTCTGTCCTAACATAATGTGACAACACATGATATTCCCCTAGTATTCATGAGATAAAATTATTAAAAGTTTTTTAATATCCATGCAAATGTTTGTGACTGAAAACTAAATGATGACTACCAATTAATAGGTAAACAAATTAATTAAACTATAACTGGAATCCTATATAGAGTTTCAATATTTTCTACCTCAAAAGCTAAGAGATTAACCAAGATTAAGATAAATTGAAAAGTCTAGTAGGTTGGTGAAACCAGTGCACTTAACAAGATACAGTCCGGTATCTATTTGAATTAGCACTTGACATTGCAAAGTCATTACATTGTCCGCTTCTAGTTCTTAGCATAATAATTATTTTCTATTGGATTTGAACTCTAATGTTTTTCTTCTCAGAAGTAGATACTTTAAACAAGATTCAGTTTTATACAGAAATACACAATGTGCAAAAGCATTAGCAAAAGTAATATTTAAGTTAATTCAATGTATTTGCTACTCAGTCATATGATTAATGGAAAGTCCTTAAATTTAATATTGACAACAGGTAGTCCTTGATTTACAACTGGTCACTAAATGACCATCTGAAGTTAAAATGGATACCCACCCAAAAGGTACTTAAAACCTGGATTCAAAGTTCTGAAATTTGCTCCCTGCGGTCACATGATCGCATTTTGCGCGCTTGGCAATCAGCCCACATTTAGAGCCGTTTGCAAGATCCCAGGGTCATGTGCTGTAAAGTAGTTATATTTCTGGTTTCTGGCAAAAATCACCCATTGCAAACAATGACTTTGCTTAACAACTATGGTGTCCTATTAATGACCGTGGCATTCACTTAAGAACTGTGGCATTTGCTTAATGGCCACTGCAAAAAATTAAAAAGGTTATAAAATTGGGTGCAGTCATATGATGACATGCTTAATGATCAGCATGACTTATGACCATCCTTCTCTGGGTTCAATTCTGGTTGTAAATCAGGGACTATCTGGTATGCACAAGTTATTGGCTTAACCATTGAAACAGATTGTATTAAGATGCTTATTATAAATTTGAAAATTTAATAATCCAAATATAACTTTTTTAAAAGCTAAAGAGTATTATCTATTAGCTCTATTTTTCCACTTGTCAAAAGCTGTTACCTCATTAGTATCTCAATGAAATGAAAGAAAAATACCTTGTATTCAACAATCACCAGCACTCCAGTAAAATAAGTAATTCAGGAAAGAGGAAGAGTCAAATGAATAGATAAAGCATTCACAATTCTCCACATCTCTGATTCATTTTCGTGCTACTACATACTGACTGAATTGGATTCCCACCCTACAGGCACAAAGATACGAGCAGGGTTTAATTTTGGTTTGTTGAATGCTATTTTATTTATTTATTTTATTTATTTTTATTGAAAGTCATTAAAGCACACCAGAATTAGTGGTGCTATCATTAAACTACCAGAAAGAGAGAGGATTTAAAAGCACATAGAGCAGAGTAATATAGAACTAAGTAGTGCAATAATAATGTATGAACTATGTCAGAGTAAATTTTACTAATATTTCATTATTTATTTATTGAATTCAATTTGTACTCTGCCTGACTCTAACAATTTGGAGCAGTTCGTAAGAAAATATGAAAATGATAAAATAATAAAAACTAGCCAACAATTGCAGAACAAGTCCCAAGAAACAAAGATGCCCAAGCTGGGCAGTAACAAAAGTCATATTCCTCAGAAGGAGCTATACCATCCTAGACAAAAGCCTGGGTTGGTGGTTCCTCCCCATCAAAACAAAGATATTCTCCAGTCTCTGGAACAGAAGAGAACAGTCTCAATTGGCTGATCTGGGGTCAAAAGATATAAATAATTGTGTATCATCATTGTATTGATGATACCAAACCGCAAACTGGTGGATGGCCTCATGTAGTGGTTTTGTGTAGAAATGAAAAGAAGGGGAGAGAATGGAAGGCTCCAGCATGCTACAGAGGGCCAGTTTTTACACCTCAGCCAACACCAATTGGACTCAGCCTTGGAAAAAAGAAGATAACCCCTATAAAATAGTTTCCCCAAGCAAGGCCCAACTCAGGGAGCTGGCTCAGAAAATAAGATGTGTGAGAGTATTAAAAAAAATTGAGAGATTAAAGTGCACAAGAATGGATGGACTACTTCCATCTTGGTTCTGCCACATGTCATCTTCAACCATGACCAAAGTAGTCTCAGAAGTAAAGCCCACCTGAAACCTGATTGAAACAGGTCCAGACAATCCTTCCTTCAGGATTCTCATCAACTGCAGATAATAACCATCTCCAGAAAAGGAAAGCTGGAGGCAGCTTGATGGTTGTCAAAAACCATTGGGCCCAATGCCAGCCTTCTGAAGAGAGGGTAAACCACTACTTCTTTCAAGGCAGGAGATACTATTCCCTCTGACAAGCAGGCCAATACCAGGGGGAAAACCCTGGGTCACTTCTTTGGCCTCCTTTATAGCCCATGAAAACCTGGATTCAGTAAGCAGATGGCTCAATTAACAGTACAAAGAACCTTTGCCACTTCCTCAGAATTCACTGACTCAGATATGATAATGTCTCCTTTTGTTCAGCTGAAGTACTAATGAAAGTATGAAAATGAAATGAAAGCCATGAGATGTTGTGTATGGATAAGCCAAATAAAAGAAAATAAGGATGGTTAATATTCTTTTAGTTCAGTATCATATTCAAAATATACTGTCATGTGCAAAATGGAGAGTAAAAGAATAACTAGGGTTTCTTTAAATTAGATTAAAAAATCAAAACAAAGGAATTATTAATATAGCAGTCAATTAAGAATGAAGTTTACTATCAATTATTAATACAGTATCAAGATACATTACAAGCAGACAAAAACTCAGGCAAAATGTTAACTGAGTTGTTGACAGATGCCCAAGATCCTTTCAGGTAACCCCTAGGGCACCATTGCAGGTATGAAATGAAAAGAAAACAAAAACCTCTAAAAAAAATTCCCAGCCTCAGTCCTGATAATATACTGAGATAGCAGGCAAGGGGGTAAAAAGAAGGAACATAAAATGTTCCTTTTTAACTGCTGACAACACTGTTGCGCTCACTACATTATTTTCTCTTAAATGCAGAGCTGTCTTCCCCAAACTTTATGGCCTCTAAATGTCTAGACCTCAGCTTCCTGGATTTTCTGCAATGCCACTGCTGAGTGGAAAATTCTGGAAAGGGTGACACAGAGCCATGAAAAACAGAGCAGAGTGACAAAAAGGAAAGCATCATGACAGAAGCATCAGGCCTTCATGAGAACCTAGTCAACACTAACTTGCTGCTGATAACCTCTTTCCCCCTTTGTAAGCTGTTTAACTAGCTCAGAAGCAAATACAGTATGTTTTCCTGCTCCATTACTCTGCAGCCACTGGGACAACTGGGAACATATCTGCTTTTCAGCATGCATGACAACACAGCAGAAGCATTTTGCAGTCAGTTGCAGCAAGAGTAGGACGTGATACATAGTTAGTTATCTTTATATCCTTCAGTCTGTCATGCAGTTTTCATAGGTACAAAAGTCCTGCATGAAAATATTATAATTCAAGGCTATTCAGTAGAACTCATAACTGTTTCAACTATGTCTCCATTCTTTTCAGAAATGGTTAATGAATCTCATTCCAAAACATGTTTTTCACCTTAACAGTATTCTGGCAGAAGGAGAAGCAAAACATTTTTTTCCCCAAAAACAGCACCACTGGGCATTTTCATCAGATACATTACTACATCTAAGAGGCTCCATCTTGGCTGATCTTGCTAGGAAAGATCACCCAGAAAAATAAGGTTCAGGGCTATTGATCCATGAATAATTTGTTATGGTTAGCTCTATACTGCAGTGCCCCAAGCATACATGTTTCTTTACAATACTTCCCAAAGGCAACATAGAAAATAGACTAGCTGTATCTTTCATGGATCCTCTTGTATTGTTCTAGAACAGTTTAAAACAGGACTAGAAGAAAAGAAAAGGGTGGCCCAATGAAAAAGCAGGGAAGAAAAATCTTCCACTGTTCCATAGAAATTAAATGTAGAAATCAAGACAAGAGTAATATATCATTGTTGATTTATGATTGTATCTTATGCTTTATGATCTATGAGTTATCACTATGTTGTCTGTGTGTACACTGAGAGACTATGCACCAGACTTGGCCAATAAAGAATATTCCTATATTCCTATCTCTATTCTTATATTATTTCAGCAAGAAAGGAAATGAAGGCATGAAAAGCTGAATGTCGAGAATCAGTGTATTTGAAAAACTGAGACATAGTTAATGGCCTGGAAAACAGGAACATAGGAGTTCTGTAGATAAAAGATATAATTGTATGAGGAGGGAAAGGAGGCTGAAATGAGGTAAGGAGCTGAAAACCTAAATGGAAAAGTCTGAGGTTTCAAAAAACAAAACAAAACAAAACTCTAAAGATGAAAGATATGAAGATGCTAATGCTATTGGAAGATGGTGCCCTTAGGTTGGGCTGCTACAGCTGAATTTCATTAATCAGTTTGAGTCAGACAGGAAAATATTTGCACATCATTAGAACATAAAGAATCCATTCTCAAGGAAGCAAAATGATTCACAAGAAAGTTATACTGCAGGAATTTAACTGGTGAGTTATTGTTACACTTTTCTGTCCCATACTGCTGATTACATTAAATGTCGACAACTTTGGGTGATTCAGTTAAGCCTTCTCGTTTTTGCAGAATGTCTTGTAATGACTAATAACAGCTGACAGCTATGTTGCATTGATCAGAGTATGAAAAGCAGCAATAAATAAGTGAAATTGTATCAGCTTGCAGTAGCTGGTGTTTATGGCTGCTATGCTAAGCAAAGCAGTAACTAGAACCAGCTATTTTATTCTTTGATTTGCTTGCAGAATTATATGGTTTCTGATATGTCTATTCTGATAATACATTTGCAAGCAGGAAAATATATATATATATATATACACGAGCCCAGCACTTAACAGATACACTGAGAGCTATGTAGTGTGATTTAGTGGTTAGATTGGGGAGACCATGGTTCAAATCCATGCTCAGCCTTGAAAATCTCATTGGGTGATCTGGGTCACTTATTCTTTGCCCAACCTATCTCAAAGGTTTGCTGGAGAAATAAAATGAATGGTTCCTGAACAAGCTACCTTGAGCTCCTGGGGGAAAGGAAGAACATAGATATATACAAACAGACAAATCACTAAAAAAGAATATAGGTAATAACATTTACAGTTTTGAATGTGAGCTTTCTTTTTCACAATTAGTTATAACAATGTGTATTGTAGTCACCAGAGACAAAATAGTCACACTTTCATGGTCAATTACACAATTATAATAAGAGCCTTGGTGGTGCAGGCTGT
>AZIM01000958.1:177622-190612 GCA_000516915.1 Ophiophagus hannah
TATCTATCTATCTATCATCTATCTATATACTAAAACGCTCATGTCTGTAACATTTCATAGCACAACAAAGGACAACATTTTCTGAACCAACATATCTCAAATGGGCTAACTTATAAATTGTGTCCAAAATCCAGGACCCATGACTTCCTGTGGGATTGAAATTTGGAAAATCTGTGGTCACTTCAGTACTGGCATGCTAGTCACAGTCCCATTCTAGCCCTCTGGTGGCCAGGTAGGCCAGCCTCACAATCAACCATTGTCAGCCACAGTCCAGCCAACTGTCATTGTGAGTTGAGGTTTGGAGTCAGGGTCAACAATAAGCAGTCAGCACTAGAGCCAGCTTCAGAAGTGCTGACAGATGATGAGCAGCCAGGTCCAGCACCACCAGATGGCCTGCTGTCTAAGGCAAAGGAGGTATGGCAAAATAGCAAACAACAGACATGGCTGTCATTGCTCTATGAAGATGAGGGTGTGAAATTACCACTCTCTCCCAATGCAAGAGCTTGGTGGGCTACAAGAAGAGCAGTGCAAAGGCCCTCTCAGACGTCTGATGAAGATGGAGTTCCATCCTGCTAAATGAGCTACATGAAGGCCACTTCTATTAAAATGGAGCAGCAAGCACAAGCTCTTCATTGACAACAACCACCCATTAACTCCCACTCTGTTGTGCTTGACTCGTGAACCTCTCAACCCTGACTTTGAACCTGGACCAGGCTGAACCAGGTGAATTTTGGGAAGGTGGGGGGAATCTGTCTACATACTGTTAAGGGTATGTGTATTTGCAAGCCTCATTCAGTAAAGAGCACAAACCTACCCCTTTATGTATTTGTGTGTGCTTGTTCTGGGACAGGACACAGGCAGGAAGTTAGAAGTCACTATCATTCCCACTGGTTTTTTGCTCTTGATCGTTCTAGTGACCCAATATATCAAAAGTTGTCTAGTATGCTATTAAAATTATTGTGTTTCAAGTGGGCAAAATGGTGCATCATAGGCAAAACTTTTTCAACCAAGGTAACTCAAATGGGATAATTTACAGAATGCATCCAAAATCCAGCACCTATGACTGCCATGGAATTAAAAATTTGGCAAATTTTATAAAACATTTTATGACATAATACGAAATGTTATAAAATATTCCCTGTGGTCAACTCCTAATGTTTGACTATACTACAGTAGTACCTTAGTACCCAACTGCTTTGAAACTCATCAAATTTGGTATTCAATGCATTTTGACATGAATATTAATAGTTTGTTTGGTACTCAATGCATGAGCTAGAACTTGTCAGTGTTGGCTGCCTTATGACCTACTACATTGTTTCTTATGGGAAAAATCTGTTTAGTGCTCATTGTTTTTGATACTCATCATACCTCCCGGAACCAATTAACAATTAGCACCGAGGTACCACTGTATACAGTACAAGATGGGCTACTTTCAAGGAGGATACATCTATGAATATGTTCTGAATTTTAAAGAACTTTTCAAATATATTAAAAGCTCTATGACTGTTGAACACATTGAGGAATCTGGTAAGGAAATATCTCTGAAAGGATGACTCAACAAGTCACAGGTTTTCTAGTTAAATTCTGTAACCGATTCTTCCATTTAAATGCACAATTTCATATCACATCATCTGGCAAATTTATTTTAACTGTTTAATCCAGTTCTTCAAGTTCTTCATCAAGATCATCCTGAATCCTTTTTTTGTCTTCTAAAATATTGGTTGCTTCACCTAAATTGGAGTTACCTACAAATTTGATAAATTTCCTTCATCGAAGCTGTTTGTAAAGATGTTGACTAACACTGGGACAATAACAGTATACCAACTAACACTGGGACAAGCAAATACCAACTACTAACAAACTACCACAACAAATCTACCTAGATGCACTAGATGCAATAGAAACATGTGTAAAATAAAGCCATTAAAACTGATAGCTGAAAGGAATAATATGACAAGAGCCAATACATTTCTAAAGACAAAATAATACCAGGCACAAAGTTTGAGGGAGAAATGGAAATAACAAAACAACTGGTAAGTGAGAAGCAATTATTCCATGTTTCTTGGAATAAGATGGAGGCTTAACAACATTAATCGACTAATCTGTGCAATTAATGACTTGATCATTGATTAATTGAAGCTCTGTTTTTAATCTCAGTCAGCCATCTGGGCTATTTCTCTTGGACTTGACTGTTTCTTCTATTGCCATCACTTAGATTTTGCAACAGCTGTTCAGAAAGCTTCCTTTCTGCTGAAGCATGCTATCACTGTTACCATTTTACATTTGCTCAGTGTCACCACACAAAACACAGCAGTAGTGTGGCCCTTGTCCAGAAGATTTGCATTCTAAGATACAACAACAGTGTTAAAAAGAATAGAGCCAACAGTTCAGAAAAACAAATTAAAATAGATTTCTAGGAAAGATTTGAGAATTTACGAAGCATGGATGTTTCTATATATTAAGGCTATAGAAACTGCCTGCCTGATGTAATTTGGCAGCCTAGTCTGAAGTTCTGGAAATTATCCAATACAGTTCATCCCATTTTGGAGGTGGTCCATGAACAAGGCATCTTTTTGAGCCAGAAAGACATTTGGAATTTTGAAAGCATGTGGTAGCACACTCACAAATGGTTGTTATAGGAGTCCTGCCTACAACACGATTGTCATAGTAGGCATGCTGGCTATTTACTAAGAAATATAGAAAGTCACCCATCTTGATCCTCTTTAACATTCTAGTGGAATTTTTGTAGGTCCAAACTTTGAAATAAATATGATGTTAAAGGCTGAGGATTAGTTTTGCTTTTCTTTGTAACATGCAACTTCCTATTTAATTTGCTATATTAAATAAACTTAAGAACACAGGTGAGAAGCAGAAATACAAATAAATAATTTGTCTTTTCCCCCTTTATTGATGACTAAGCTTGGTTAAGTGGTTAATGCAACTCCTAAGCAATATACCAGACACAGTCAGGAGAAGAGTCTGCGCAACAATGAAGTCTATCAAATTATCAAAATAATCAATATATCCTAAGATGCTTTGAATGGAATGAGCCATCATGGACTATTACAGGGTCACTCTGACTGCAGGACAGTTTATTACTTAAATTGAATGTAATATTCTTCTCTTTTTCCCACTTTCACCATGCCATTTAATATAAATGACAAAAGTGAATCTTAAATTCTGTTTGGAATAGTACTATAATGCTAACTATCATACAATACCAGAACTCCAGAACTTAGAGTTTCATAGAAGACCAAAATGAGAAAAGATTAGAATTAGACTGTTTTGTATTTTGCCAAGAAATGAAAATCTGTTCAGAATTATCTTGCTCCATTTCACAATATGGATTTTGGCAGAATCTTCATCCATGCTCCCAACTAAATATTCACTAGAAGTTAAGATATCAAACAACATTAAAAGCAAAGCATTTTTGTAAAATGGCAGCAGAAGTACACTATGGAGGCCTTTACAATGGATGTTTATTTGTATTTATATATTTGTATATCGCCTAATGCACTGTACATTTTCACAGCTTTCAATGAAGAAATGAAAATAAAATTAAAAATAGTCAAAGTAACGTAAACAGTCTCTTAATCCTTAACACCATCCTCCAGAAAAATGAAGAGACACTGTTTAATGTTTCTCCAGGGCAACAATAGGATAGTGCTAACCTTATTTCAAGTGGCAGGCTACTCCACAGTGAGGAAATGTGGAAGAAAAAACTCAAGGTTGCTGACCTGAATTTCTTCCCTTATGACTTACATTCCTTCCTATGGATTGTTTCCCTGAGACTTTAAGACAACAAGGAACCACACCTGTACAGCAGTGAGATAAAAAAGGCACACATGTGGGTGTTGATGGAAGAGAGAAAGGGGAGTACACTGGATACTTACAGCAGCCTGTTATGCACGGGGGACCATAGTTGGTGGAGTGAGCAATGAGCCTCGGAAGCTACTATGGTGTGAAAGGAATAGCCTTATGGTCCCCAAGCCTTCCAAAGATACAGACCAGCTACATTCAGCAACAAGTAATTGTTTTCTTACTCCTAGGAACTGATAAAGATGGAGAGCCAGAGGATCAATTTACTAAAATCCTTAGCGCCGCATAATGGAGTGAGCTCCTGTTACTTGTCGCAGCTTCTGCCAACCTAGCAGTTTGAAAGCATGTAAAAATGCAAGTAGAAAAATAGGGACCACTTTGGTGGTCCCTATTTGGTGGAAAAGTAACAGCATTCCGTGCACCTTCAGTGTTTAGTCATGCCAGCCACATGACCATGGAGACATCTTCGGACAGTGCTGGCTCTTTGGCTTTNNAACGGAGATGAGCACTGCCCCCTAGAGACGGAAACAACTAGCATGTATGTGCAAGGGGAACCTTTACCTTTACCTTAATACTCCCTTTATTGATGTAAAAGGTGGGCAGTTACAGGGAAAAAAGGAAATATGTAATTTAATATATCAATTCTATTGGAATCAAGCATTTGGAAGATCACAAGGGATGATTTTATTGATTGGATTTAAATGGGTATCTTTTGATAATAAACAATAATGGAGTGATATGAAGTTATAAAACCTTTGCTCTATCAACTTAATTGACCCTAGGTTTCAATATAGACAGAAAACATTGATATGTACAGAGAAGATGGTTCTAAAATTGTCATATATGTGAAGAAGTCAGACTACAATTTATTTACCATTTAACTGTTAGAATTATATCTGGCTTTTCCTCCAGGGCATTGAGGAGACATATGTAGTGTTTCCTCTTTCAGTTTTTCCATGCAATAGCAGCCCTGGGACAGAACATGGACTGAGAGAGTGTAATTAATCCAAAAATCCTCAGTGAATTTCAATGGCTGAGGGTCTCTCTAATCCTAGACCAAGACTTAACCACCAACGGTTGCTGCACAGTCTTTTCAAGCTAATTGATTCACAACATTCCCTTCATTCCCTTCTCACATGAGATAAGTAGATTTATAAAACAGGTTTTCTAACAGAGGCAAGATAAACTCATGATTCTCTTTTTGCATAGTGGTAGAATGTTGAAGATTATGAGGAGATTACTTTATGGAAAAGCAGAGAACGAGTTTATGAAATTAGAGTCTATGAGAAGAACAGTGAAACTTCATATTCTCAAACTTTACAGCAGCCAGATCAAGGTACTTACATGAGCTGTGGAAGTTTTGATTTAGCTGCAAGGATTAGCAAGATGCTCTTAGCAGACTTATTAATACCCTGTTAGTATCTCTACCACAAATAGATCAAGGTACAGGTTTCCCTAAACATTAAGATCTTGTTAGGAAACATGCATATTTTTGACTGATTACCTGCAAATAGTGCTTTACAGATATATCTCCCCAGTCTTTTTCATAACACACATTTTGTCTATATTAAAATAAACTAAATTTTAAAAGAAAGCATAAAATGTCCCATGCCAGTGCCCATTTATTATCTCTGTAATCATTTTCCTGTTCAAATCCTATATTATGATTTATAAATGTATTTGCAGGTTGATTATTTTCATCAGTTCACACATATATAGATCAACCTACATACCTAGGTTGCTCTACCTGTTCTAACTGAGAAATATCATAAAATGCATATAGTTATATTAACTCTCATAATCACAGACTTGTATATTATTGATTTTATATATCTGATTTGAAACTATCACATCCCAATCTGTTTAACATATTTCTAAATTTTCCAAGAAGCTCACAATACTCAGGATTCCATTATCTTAGCATGTGATTTCTTAGCTCAGCTCTTATGATAAACCTTGCTAATTATCTATTTTATAGATGCAGCGTATGGGTCTCTCTGTAAAGCAAAGCTTTCTGGCCAGTTTATGAAATCTTTCCCAAGGATATCTGAAATTACAGGTAGTCCTTGATTTGGGACTGGTTGCTTAGCAACTGTTCAAAGTTCTAACAGACCCCACATCCAAAAGGTACATGCAACCTGGTTCTGAAGTTCTCACTGCCCCCCTGTGGTCACATTACTGCATTTTTGGGCACTTGGCAATCAGCCTGCATTTACAGTCATTTGTAGTGTCCCATGGTCTCATGACCCCAATTTACAACATTTTTCCTTAAACCTCGCATTTACTTTTGATTTTTGCCCAAAGCGCCCCATAATGAATAGATTCAGTAGCAGCAGCATATAATTTAATTATACGCGTATTAACAGTAGCTAGAATTGTATTTGCTCAAAACTGGAAAAGTGATAAGATACCGATAGAGGAAAAAGTAATTGAAAAATATTTGAATGTGCAGAAATGAATAGACTAACATTAGAAATCAAAGAAAAAAGAAGAATCTGAACATTACATGGTATGGGACTTATTTTACCAATGGGTAGAAAGTAAAATAAACTAAAAGGGACTAGATTAATCTATAAAGCAATAAGAGAAACTAGTGTAATAGATGTATTGGATACTACTTATATATATGGGAATGTGATTATTGCTATATTGTTCTACTGATAAGAATACTATTAGTACTTGTTAAGCACTTGAAATATGTACCTAATCGACACACGATTGAAATGGAATGGATTTATTGCATATAAAAATAAAAAAAAATAATAAAAAAAATCAGTAGCAGCAATTGGGATTCAACCTCTGCCCCGTTCTCTCTATACCTCTTTCCCTTCTTTCCCATGTTGGAGATTTTCATTGTTGGGAAAGCCACAGTGAGAGGTTGGGAGAAGGTTTCCCTGCTCCATATCCATTTCCAGGGTGGGATTGTCTACTGATGAGGTTGGCACCCCTTCAACTAATGCTAGGAGGGATTCCCTCCTGGAAATCAAAGTATTGATCACCAAAGCAATCACAGTCTTAATCGAACCATAAAATAAAACTAAAGATATCACAAATAATATTTAAACATATCCTATATCAGTGAATCCATCTAAACATGAGCATGGAGGAATAAGATTCATGGCGCTTCATATAAAACCCATAACACAAAAATCTGAAGGAAATAAAATGTATTTGTTTCATTATGTCAAGTTATATCAGCATAGGAACTAACACATTTTCTCTGGGGAAGGTGTTAACATAGCAATGATTCGGCCTAAAAAGCTACTTTTTCACTGCCACCCAGCCTCTTTCCTTCCTAAGAAGGGACATTTGGAAACAGACTTCAGCATATAATTTTAAGTTATGCATGAAATAAGCTGATCCTTCTCATAATAGCTTCTCAAGAGCTGCAGGATTTTACAGGATTTAAAACCAACCCTTTGAACCAGGCCTTGATATGAAAACTAGAGAAAATGATAAATTACATACTAGCAGCAACAACTTGATTCATAATTCCTAGGCAGAATTCTACTTTGCTATATATAAAGCTTTACTTTATATTAATGGAATTGTTCAGAATGTTATTAAAACCCATTTAATGTACAAGGCATTGCAGCCTGCAACCTAAATGGGAGATTACTACAGTATAGTCCATTAACACTATCCTTCTTTATCAAGGCAGAATCATTGTTGGCCTATTAGCATGAACTAGAAGAAGATGCTTCATGACCTGCCTTCAGAACAAGCTGAACAGCACTCAGCAGAACACCAAAACCATTCATTGGTAGTGTTTCCATCTCACGTAGATTAAATTTCAGTATGTTGCCTGGGTGAGCAACTATAGCCCCTTTAAGACCTCTGGACTTCAAGCCTTGCTTTAAGTTCATTGATTCATATAGCAAATTAATGTAGTTTCCCATAATCATGAACCTTCTATAAAGTCCCAAATCTTCTCTTCCTTTGGTTGTCTGGTTTTAAATCAACATGATCAGAACATGATTTGTTTATTTGTGCAATTTATATAACTGCCCATCTCACAAAACAAGTGATTCTATCAATAGCCTAGGGAATTTTCACTGGCAACAAGTTAGAAAAAGACATTTATGTATATTATAAAAAGAAAGTAACTAGTGTTTCAGATTTAAGATTTTGCCCAAGGTTAATATACTTTGCAAGAAATAGACTATAACAATGCAAAAAATAACAATAAAAGAATAATTTACATTGTTATATTGCAGTCATGCTTGGAGGAATGAAATTAATATAACCAGAGGCTACAAGCTGTCTATCTAAAAAATTAACAAGAAGTTTTTTTGCAAATTCATTTTGAATACCCCATGGGGTTCTCTGTGTATGTCTACAGTAGCAGTCTAACTTTATAATTAATACAAAAGTTTGAAAGAATTAGTCACAGGTAATTATTTTTTTATTTAGCTTTATAGGCCATTTCAGCTGCATATGACTCCCCTGGCATAAGTCTAACACCATAAGAAAAGATTAAAACAACAGAGATTATAACATCAGCCCAAACAAACAATAATAGTAATAGTATCTTTTCTATTCACCATACAGCCATTAAAGTAAGAAACTGCCTTATATCAGTCTAGAGCATTGGTATGAAACTCTACAGACACATTTGAAATGAAAGTTCAGGCAAAAATATTTCCAACCTCTCCTAGAAAAAAAACCAGGAATTAAACCTGAAAATTCTGCATGAAAACATGTGATTTACTGTCTCTTTAGCTGTTGCCTCTTATTGCTACTCCTTGCAGTATATACTGGTCTATATTAGATTTATTATGGCATATTTTTATGTTCCAATATTTGATATCAACTTCTCTCACATTTAGCTTTTGAAACACACTCATAACAATAATGTACACTGCAGTAAATTCACTTTATAAATATACTTTTCAATAAGCAAAACAAGTTTTCTTAAAATGAAATCTGGTAAATTCTATTGCTTGAGACAATACCTTTAATTAACATTTGCAACCTAATCCCATGTGGATGTTCTCTTAACCCTTCTACAAGTTTTTTTTATTATTTTACTGCAACAATAACATGGTTACTACCTATCTACATGTGCATACACACAGACACAATTGCCAATATTCATTACTTTTCCAGCACTTTTCCTAAGCAGAAGAATAAAAGGCTGACCAAATAAACATGCATTAATCAGGTCAGGACACGATAGAATGCCTATTTTGAAAGAACAGGGTTCTGATGATTGTCTGGGTCTTGGGGAAAACAATATAGTACTTCTGCACTGATGTATTAGTGTTTGGATGGCTTCCCAGCTCTCTCTTCAACCACCATGGCAGAAGTGTCACAGAAAAGCTTCCGTGTGCAGATGTCTCAAAATAAGACACTCAGTACCACTTTATGGTGCATACATGAATCCAGACTGCAGAATTAAAGAAACCTTCCAAAGGCAAATAGACCCAGCTCAGAGGAACCAGATCATCCTGCTGCAGGTCCCCACATGAGATCTCTTCTTTTCTTTCAATGTTATCTGTACATGTGCGATATTACTCAGACTTGCTTATACACCTCACCATGCCTTTATGCAAATTTGCCCGAACATTTCAACATCCATTTATTTTCATGTCTGCATGAACTTCCTTTTCATGATCACTGATGCTTGGCCTACATTTCCCTAGGCTCAGCTGAGGAGTAATGTGCAAACTTGAACCCTGCGGAATGAAATCACTGTCACAATTTAACATTATACAGATGGCAATTCTGCTAAAAAAAAAAAACCTATGGTTTTTCACAAGTGAATTTAACAATGAAATGCATCATCAGAACACATATCTGAAGTGTAAAATGGATAATGCTTGCTTAAGAAAAAGAGGGGTATTCTCACAAATATCAAACTGCACTGTATGTTCCTTCTTACAAATTTCTGTGAGAAAATCAGATGCTGTGAAAAACTCAGCTCAGCCAGAACAGAATGTTTTAATCACTGAAAAATAAATAAGTCTCCAGTTTGGATCCAAACAGAATCTTACAATATAGCAAGCTATCTTCCAGGATTCATCATTATATTTCCCATGGAGTAATCAATAAACATGCGGACATTACATTTAACTCATGTATTTAATATATTTCTGACTACTTTTTCAACATTAAAAGAGCTCTGTATGGGTATTCTTGATATTTTAGTACAAGCTTTGAATGCTGGAAAAGTATTACTCTCCTGATGTTTTAAACTATTTTTAAATTGCTACTAATGTTTTCCCATCTGCAGTGCTTTCCAGCACCAAAGATCTATTACTTTATGAGAATTAATAATGCTTTAAATATACAAAATGCCATGATGTTTGCTTTGATTAGGGAAACAATAACAGGCATTTATATTGTAGTAAACATGGTGTATAAGGCATCGATTACATAACTATTTTAATTTATAGTCTAACTGGATGCAATTAGAATAGGTACACTTTGTGCTTAAGCGTGAACGATTGTGTCTTTGTAGGCAAACACCACATCAATATGACAAATGTATATCAAATGGAAGCATGTAGAAATATTTGAGTTTTTCTTTTTCATAACTCAAGTCCGGAAATATTCCTGACAATCAGTAGCTTTGGGGAAACTACTTGTGGCTCCTTTATCCACAAACCATGTCCATGCCTTTCTTTTTTTTGCATACCACTCATCCCATCTTTTGCTGGGTAATCAGCATCCCATTCATGTTTCTTGGCTCTCCTCTCTCTGATACTAGCCTGCACTATGGCACCCTCTGTGAAACCAGGTCCTCATCCAGTTGATATGCACATGCTTCTCTCTTCACCTCCATCTTCTTGCCATATTCATCTTCCTACACACTAGCTCAAATTTACACACATGGGCAGATTTCTCCATCCCCTATCTTTAAAAAAAATATATTTTTTTTAAAGCTTGAATGGCCCCCAACTCAATATTTCTTAGACCTCGCCATTAGATCTTATCAGAGCTCCGCTTGATACAACATCAAAGCCATAGCATAAACGGAACCTATTAGCAACATTCTCAAAATAAGACGTTTGGTTCTGGAAAAAGGGGGCACCCAATGTGCTCTAAAGAGTTGCATCTCCCAGAACCTCGAAAACATGTATTTCCCTAACATTAGGAGCACATGGCAAACTCAGGCCAAACCACCTTTCTTCCCCCCCCGCCCCCCGACCCTCATATGCACTGGTCTCACAAAGACACCCCACTATCCCCAGCCTTCTCCTGCAGCGCAGTTATAAATCACTCTAGTGCACCCCAAATTCCTCCCCTCTTGTCTCACGGGCTCCCCGGATCGCGCCTTCCCTTCTACTACACACAGCTTTCTTGCTCTCGGCTCCAGTTTACACTCAGCAGGCGACACGCTCCGCAGCGTGGGCTCCCAGCTGCACTTCGCCCTTAATCCCCGCTCCTTCCAGCCCAAACTAGTCCACAGCCTCCATCCACCTGGGCTCAGCCAACCGAAGTTGCCCCCGCGCCACTTCTCCTGTGCTACTTCGCCCAGCCCGGCTAGTCTGTGGCTCCCACCTGGCGGAGGGTCCGTGAGGCTGCGCGNNNCACGGCTAGTCTGTGGCTCACACCTGGCGGAGGGTCCGTGAGGCTGCGCGGGGCCCGGTGCAGCGGCAGGCGCCCTGCCCGGTGGGAGCTGTCCTCCACTGCTTGGTGCTGAAGGTGGCTTGGCGGATCCAGGCGAGGTGGAGGGACCCGTGGCCAAGCCGGGGGGCAGCTGCCCCTCGGCTCCCCCGCCCTGTAGGCTGGCCTCATTGCCCATGGCCGGGCAGCAGCGGTCCGGATGGAGACAAGGCTCCCCGAGCGTCTTCAGCGCAGTGCTGTCTGCGCCGCCATCAGCCTAGCACCACCATCTCCGCCTGCCCCGTCCGCACTGAGCATGCGCCTAGCTTGAGCGCGGTCCCAGCACCCAGCCCTCCGAGAGGACGCGCTTCACTGGGGGNNNGAGGACGCGCTTCACTGGGGGCGCGCGGGAGGCGCGCGACCCCGGACCAATGGAGGTTGGCGCAGAGTTGGAGCCGGCCCCTCGCCAAGCACGTGCGTGGCCTCGCCAATGGTTGCTGAGATTCCTCTCTTCGTTTCTCCCGCCGGCGCCTCTGGCATGCAGAAGATCCGGATTGCAAAACGCAAGTGGAGCCGGTCTTGGGACTGCCCCACCACCGGGCAGCCGGAACAGAGTCACCCGGGCAGAAGCAGCCAAGCCCGGAATGGATTGTCTCGCTGTCCTTTTGCTTTTTTTTAGGCTCACGCTGTTCGGAGTCCTCTCACTCAAAGCAGCTCTTCAAACATATTGGAAACTAATCAAAGAGAGAAGCAACCTGGAATTAAGAAGAAACTTCCCAATTAACCAGTGGAACAGCTTGCCTCCAGCAATCGTGGGCGCTCCATCACTGGATGTTTTTAAGAAAAGACTAAGACAGTCATTTATCTGAAATGGCATAAGTTCATTCATTCTATATATGGCAGATCATGTGCCCAGTCAATACTTTATAACAGGACATGTTAACTATTGACAAATGGGCCCTTACTAATTCTGTTCACTAATCATGGCGGTATATAATCCCCCTCTTTGTGACTTTATGAACCCAACAATATAGTTTACTACTAGTGCTCTTTATATTCTCTTTCGAATGGGATACTTTCCAGAAGTGTTGGATCTCAGCTCCCATAATTCCCCACCGGCATTGCTGGAGAGCTTCTAACGGAATTAGGTCCAACGTTTCTCAAGGGCTGGAAGTTCAATACAAAGTTTCTGCAGACATACTGCACAGTACTAGATATGAATAGCAAATTCACACCTAAAAAGGGAGCAGTGCAATTAATATGGTTCTGTTAGGTGCCAAATGCTTATTTCTAAAAAAAAAAAAATACAGATGCTCTTCCCCTTAACTCTATGAAGTTGAACTGGATTCCTGATTAGTCTGTATCCTGGATATTGTGTTCTCAGGAGTGGACTCTATATTACTAATAAATGTTTGTTTTCCCTCAATTTCAATACTTTTCAGATTTTTCCCCTGTTTCTAATAAATGAATCATCAGTCACTCTTACAATTTGGTGTGTACCACATTTAAGTATTCTGTCCTATTCATTACATTGCTTTTAAAAAACCCTGAATATTTATTTTGGCTTGAGAAAACAGATTAATACTAGGATTAATTACAGGTAGTCCTCAATTTACAACA
>AZIM01000958.1:251137-261274 GCA_000516915.1 Ophiophagus hannah
TTGTATGGGTTTTAGTTGTGAGCTGCCCCGTGTCCCTTGGGAGAGGGGGCGGCATACAAGTCCAAACAAAATAAATAAATAAAATAAATAAGCTTTCAAGTTGAATTTTCAAGTTCAAGATGCTGCTTTTGATTTATACACCGCTCTGAGGCTTGACCACAGGGTGCTTCAGAGACAGTCTGCTCCTGTAGATTCAGCCCAGCTCATGTGAGCTCAGAGGTGATCTTTTTCTATAAAGATTCCCATTTTATGATACACAATGCTCATGATGGTAAATCTGATATCTTCCCTGTTGATCTTCCATAAGGAGATAAAATATTTTTAAAGGTTATTTCAGAGCTGAATAAAGTGTGAGATCTTATTGGGTGGGCAAATTTACTATATGTTTTGATGAACTATGTATTTATTGGGGGGTGGGGGAATGAACCTGATTTGAAGAAACTCCATCTCATTCAGCTTCTTTTTGTAGGCTTGACTTCATGCTGCTCCTTTTTTGGACAACCTCTATGAGTTATAACCAGGGTGTTGAGCCCCTTCTTGCTCAGCCTGACACTTATCAAGGCATAAATCTGAAGGTGTCCTGGTTCATCTCCACTCCTGCCAAAACAGTGGGAACCTTGTTCTTATCTCCTGGAAGGTCAGGATGGGTCAAAGCAAAAGAAGAATCTCTAAGTGCACCAACCAGTCCTTCAAAGTGACCCTTCCAGCCCTTATGGGGCCTCATGGGGCTAGGGCACAATGCCACCGGTTGACAGATTGGGAAGAGAGAAAACATTTTACAGGTAAGAAAATCCACTTCTATAAGATCCTCAAAGGTATTCTACAAAAATGAAAGATCTTGGGTGAATCAGGACACTCCAAGCTCAAGTTTTTATTTATTTACTTTTATTTTTATTTATTTATTTTGCCGAGCATGTATTAGATAACAGATATGATTATGATTACATGAAATGGGTACCAGTAAAAGGAAACATTAGGACAGGGATGGTAGGCATGTTGGTGCGCTTATGCATGACTCTTACAGACCTCTTAGGAATGGGGTGAGGTCAACAGTAGACAGTCTAAGGTTAAGGTTATGGGGGTTTGGGGAAGAAACTACAGAGTCAGGTAGTGTATTCCAGGCATTGACCACTGTGTTGCTGAAGTCGTATTTCCTGCAATCAGGTTTGGTGCTCGTGTATTATTGTGGTTAACTTAAGTTAACTTAGAGCCCATTAATACAATGAAAGTATTTGTGGCTCTCTGTTCATTCACTCTGGAAGAATCTGATTTGCGTCACATCTCCTAGTGCTTCTTTAGCCTTTTCACTTTATGCCTTGGATGTTTGTTTGGTTGTATGCCTTCGTTTATGGTCAAAGACCAGATATGACAAAATATAAATTCCCAAAAGATGATGATGATGATGATACAAAGAAGTAAGAACAGTAAAACAGTAAAGTAAAATAAAGCAACAATAAAATAAAAACCGGTGGCATGTATAGCTTAATTAATATATTTTCCCCCAATGGTCACTTACATTGATATCTTTGCCTGCCCAGTTGCATTCCTCCCTCCATTCCACAGGCGCGGGCCAATAAATCTGTGAGAGCAAAGATGGAGAAAATTAATGGCAAAACCAACCAATGCCACTCCAAAGGGGGTGATCTTCTAGTCCAGTCATTCATTACAGCACTGTCAAATGCTACTAAAGCCCTGGTACTAAAAGCCATTCATGGGAATGCTGGTGTTTTTTCTTAGTCCACAATTTCCCTGCTGTTTATGTTCTAGTGCTATCAGGAAGGAGGCAGAACATTGTAAAAGTAACAGTGGACTGATGGACTGCAAGGCTGAGATCACCATGAATGCTTTGCCTAGTGCAGCTCACCCAAATTAATATTATTGAGTTTTACATTTAAGTGTCACTGTGTCTAAGTTGGGCAGTTATACACAATTGTTTAGTAAACAAGCAAGCAAGCAATCCATTGGCTGTCCTTCAGACCATAACTCTTTGTGAAAACAAAAAATAAGTATAAAGCCACTGCAAAAAGAATCTGGCAAAAAGCAATAAGAGCCTCAGTTCTTATTTTTAAAAAATTAAACAGCAAATGTGCAGAAACTGAGCAGTGAATGAACTAATCTTTTGAAGGAGAGATTTCCCCAAACTGAAGTGCTGCCATGGAAAACTGGTGCTTCAGGAGAAAGGGGTGAAAGGTGGTTTGGCTGTATTGCGTCCTCAAAGCTTTTCTCCTGCTGGGCCAGTATGCAGTTTCCATCAATAGTCCAGGATAGAGACTATCAGCACACTCCCCCACCATCCCATTTCATTAAGCTGGGAACCTTCCCAGAGACATTTTGTGAGGTTCATTCTCAATGAGGAGGAGAATGTCTCCTTCCTCAGGGAAGAGAAGCTGCAATAAATTCCAGACCAGAGCAGGTCATTGGAGAACAAACATTTTAAAATGTCTGAATAATGTTGTTCTTTATTCTTAGTAAAACAGTTGTTATCCCACCACATTCTCAAACCCAAGCAATTTTCAGCATGTAGTCAATCCTTGGTAATCTCCAAATAGATCTTATTTATCACATTTATTTGCTGCCCATCTCACGGATAGTGGGACCTGTATAAACTGGGCCAAATATCCTCCACTAACTTTTGTGGGATAGTCATTCCTTCCTCTTTAACAAAAGGGAAGGGAAGGAATATTTGGGTAGGGTAACCACTACATTGTGTCTTTCCAAGGCAACACAGCCATTGGTTGGACTGATAGGGGTGGCAGAGCTTATAATCTAATATCCCTGGAGGAGCCAGGTTGAGGTACAGGTCCGGTGCAGTACATAGGCTTCTTACCTTCCTGTCATGCTTGCTAATGTTGTCCAGGCTCAAGGATGCCATGTAGTTTTTCCCTCCCACAAAAAGCCGACCCCTCTCTTCATCCAGGAGTAGTGCATCGTAGCAACAAGAGCGTTCCAACTCATAGGTGCGCAGCCCATGTCGCATCTTCAGGTCTGGAGAGAAAATAGAAGATGGCCTGTTACCCAACTACAAAAAGATGCAATTTTATTTATGTTCTGCAGGCCAGAAGGAAGAGCATCAGATGAAGCCAACCAAGTGTGGTGCAAGCTAAACAAATGAAAAGAACAAAATATTGATGGTTTAAGGCTTTTTCTTTATGGCTATTTGTATACCTTGTATGCAGGGAACAGAGAGTCATACTTGCTGCAGACTGTTGTGGGTGACTAGCTCCCTATGTGCATTCCAAGAGTCTTTCTGATGAATAATTTTGTATAAATGGTTCTGGTAATCATGTTCACATGACCTATGAAAAATGTAGGAGTGCCATTCTGCTGCTTGTCCATTGAGTACATGTGGAATAATAAGAAATTATTTCTTCAAAGATAAAAACAGACTTAAGAAAATGACTTGATGGTTATACTGTGATGTGTCCATATCAGAATGAAACTATGCATAAAAATACAGTGACTGAACAGAACTGAGTGATTTCTTTTCCCTTGGAATTCCTTGTAACAAATTATATGATGTATTGGTTTGTTTGTTTCTTTGAAATCATCAACACCTGCAGCATCTATTTCCTATTATCTTTTACACCATTGGAATATAATTCATAATTATGATAAACATTACACCAAACTAATCTATGTATTTTGAGAACCACATCTCCAACCATTTCTTTTGAAAATATGCACTGATGTCTAGCAGACATGAGTTTTATTGAATTAACTATAATTTTAAATCTATGGAACTAGGATAAAGATGTTCCCAAATGGTTCTGTATTGACATTCATGTACTAGACCTCAAGTTTGTTATTCTATGCTTTAATAACTTATAATTAATATAACTAATTTAATATACTATAATGGCTGTTTATTATTACCAATTATGATCTTATTTTTTGTAAAGTATACTTTAAATTCTCTAATACTTTAGAGAATTCTGACACATGGCTGATGGCTCATTTATAGAATGCTATAATTAAAAGTGACACATTGTATTTCTGCTGCAACTCTTCAAACATAAAAAATCCCTATCATCTGATCCCATTAATTAATCTATCATATACAATCATCCAAGAATTTCAATAAAAGGATTGGCTTTCTATTTTCACTTTTGCATTCTTCCAATAATGTTAATTTAGCAAGATCATGGGGATCAAATCAGACTTGGTATGCCAGAAGCTAACTCAAGGATAAATCCATTTTTTCTGAATATCAGTCTTCACATAAGAAGTGTTCATATGTTGATACATATATGCTCACATTAGAGAGAGAGAGAGCAAGAGAGCAAGATGAGAGACAGATAGATAGATTTTAGTAAGGTCGAATTCGATCTGACCACTTCAAAATTGTCCAGAGAGGTTCTCCAAAACTTCAGTCCCATTTCAAATTAGTTAATATTGTATCAAAAAGTCTCAAAAACCATCAATTAATTGATATGGAAGATTGAGGTTTGTCAGTGAAGATGTAACCTTAATTTGAAATATCTATCCCTAAATCTAACTGATCATTTGAGTACACTACTCTACTGTACAAAGTACAGTACGATATGCTCTCCTTCCCTGAAAAGGACAAACTGAATCTCCCCACTGACAAATTGCACAAACTTAAGTTTCCAAAGAGTAAAACAGAGAGGACAGTCTGTTGTATATCATTCTCTGCTAAAATTCCCATTAGTCTTCAGTAATATTTTTGGAAATAAATAATGCATTTTCAGAGTTCCTAACCCCCCAAAAATGAACAAAATTACAAATAACTATTGCCAATATATTTTATCAAAATCAATATATTTTTTCTGCATCCAAGCCTCTAGATATAAATATTAGATGCCCTTGGTCAAGTCAATGCCATCATCTGGTCTCTGAGCCCTATTCACTCCTCTGGTTCCGCCCCCCCCGTCACACACACTACTCATGTCTTAGATTATCATTAAATCCTTGAACATTCCTTTCACTTTGCTACATTCAACTCAGCAATCATAAGCATCTAAATGGGAAAGTCCTATAGCCTGAACTGGTAAAGGCCCTTGGGCTGTAAAGATGTTAGGAAGATAAACCTTTAAACCTGTCTTCTTTCTGACAAACACAAATGGCTTACCTGTTGCCCTCATTTATAGGGATTTTTGCACATTTAAAATGGCCTGTTGCTTACTAGCCTGGAAACTATGTCTTCCATGTAAAACAAGCAAGCAGCCTATTTTTTTTACCCAACAACCCAACAAACATGTCAGAAAATCCCCCCCTTTTTTTACACTGGGCACTCCCTTGGACATAAGGCATATCTCTCTCTGTCTGTCTTTGTGTGTGTGCATGTATGCATTGAAAAATGCAAGTAATGGCATGTCTGAATCCAAGATTCATCTCGCATACACAACTCAGCAGTTTGTGATTAACCTGCTCCAACCTAGAGCCATTCAAGCCATTGGCAGAGAGCTGGCTGTGGGGGAAACTTCTATTATAATCTGATTGCCCCCCATCCCAAATCCAATTTCTGCCTGTATCAAATCCCACCCTACCACCCCTCTTTTCAGACTGTTCTTTGATTGGTCCCACCAACTTTAATAGGCTACCAGTCTCAACCAGCGTGACATTAATCTCCCAGCACAACAGGCATCTGCTCAGAGAAAGGACTCTTTCTTTACACCCAGAGCCTAATCTGCCTTCAGCAGCGGGAACAAATAAGGCATTGTGAGGAAGTGAAAGAAAGTGACTGGCAGGGGAGCAGTCCACCCGCTAATGAGCTGTTGCCGATCTCAACTGCAAGGGATGATGAGAAGTCATAGCCGGATCAGCTGCACCAACTTATTTATTTCATTAAATTTATATCCTGCCTTTTTTTTCCCCAGCAGCAAAAAGGCTGCATACGTTACACTCCCAGCAGGGTAGTTTTTCCTTCCAATAACTCCATGAAATAGTTTAAATTGAAATTAGTCCAGTTTACTCCATTAGGCTATGGCCTCCGGCTTAATCTACTTCAGTTTGGATTGAAGATTAAACTGGACGCCAAAGCCATCCAGCAGCTCTGATCTGTCTGAGACCCAACTAAAGGACCAGCAGAAACAACTGCTCCCCTTTGAGAAGTGCAATGCCAAATTAGCCAATCTAACCTGACTTTGGGTCAACTTAAAAAAAAACCCATAAAGTTTCTGGAATAAAACAAAAATGAGGAATATCCTCCAAACTCTGTTGAAATAGGACAAATGCCTGCTTCGGATCAGTGCTTCACCTTCAAAAAGCTCATCTGCTCACACTTCTTCCCATGTGTGGTGTCCTCCTCCATCTCCCATATGGATATTTCTTCCCATCCAGCAATTTGTAGTTCTCACAGCTGGGTGAGGCCTCTTGAGAGATCATGCCATTCAGTGAAGGAAAGTTGCTGTATGCTTCACGGGACTTGGAGGTAGGAATACCGTCCAGTTTCACTAATCCAAGAATAAGGTCATTCCAGATTCTTGTTAACAGATTTCCTTGTCCAAACACAAGTCAGACATTTTTTTTACCCTAATTACAGCCTAAAGAATTGGGACACAATTTGTGTGTCCCAGGTGAACAGCAGAGGAAAAATGGCAAATGAATCTTCACAAGATGCAAAACCTCTGTACATAGATTAGTAGCTGACACAGGTCCTGTTTTGCATAAAGATCATCTCTGTCTTCACTTACTGTTTCATGGGTCATCTCAAGAAGACTTTCCCCTTAACATCATTCACACAAGAGTATTGCTCTATCAGAATACAAGAGATTCTACAGAACCAAACTTGATTTCCATTCAAGAGAAACTCTCCTGCCTTCCCACCTCTTACTCCGTCCTTACCATGGAAGGAGAGCTTCACACGGGGACTGGTAGTGGTAACTGTAGTCCCTTTCCCAGCCAGCAGCAGAAGGAAGGCCAATGTCTGGATCATAGTAGCTGCTGCCTCTTCTTCTCTGGTCTTGGGTGGCTGAAAGACGGAAAAGCAAGAGTGAAACTATGCATGCCAAGTCAGGTTACAGTAGTTCCTCCTAGGAGGATAAATGGGAGAAGGACAAAGTGACAGGAGCAATGAAAAGGGAAATGCATAGCTTACTTTAGAAGGGGAAACACTCATCTCCTCCCAGTTAGATTTACTTATTTTTGCTAAGTAGTGTAAGGAGTAACCCAGAAGCAATGCTAGTGGCTTGAAGAGTGCAGTGACTCTTGCAGTGACTTAGATCCAAATGTAATCTTGTTGATTTGAATGCAGAGCAGTATAACAAATGGGTGTTGGATTTAAACCCAGAGCCTATTGAGGTTCATTGCAGGAGCTTGAATCAAATCAAATAAAATCAAATCAAAAATTAAAATGAGAAAAATGGAACTAAGGAACCCCTATATATATCGACTACCTTGGTTTCTTCTTCAGTTTCTAATTTTCCTCTCTAGGGATACCAATGGAGGAATTTTAGTGCAATAACAGAGCCAATGTTTTATTATTTACTACCTTCAGAAGACATTGCTTCAGAAGACATTACTTGCTTCTCAGGAGCCGCATGCAATTTTAAGATGCATTTTAGCAGATTCAAGGGATCACCTGATGGAACTTTATTTCAGGAGCACAAGACATAAGGTGCAATTGTTTTCTTTGTATTAGATACATGCAAATTGGTATCTTCCAGAGATTTTGAACTACATTCCCCACAGTCTCTTGTAACTGACCATGGTTGGAGCTAACAAAATCGGAATCCAAAACTTCTGGATGACACACAATTGTCTATCCTTGGCCATGCTGCAAGCCCAATACTTCACAGAACTCCTTTGATTCAAGTTCTAGTCTGTTCTTCTGTATCTTTTTGTTTCAATCACTGCTGCTATTTTTTCTATCTTCTACACATAGAGATTAACTCTTCCATTTTGTATGTAATTTTCATCCTACTTCAGAAAGCCTGAATAAGTCAGATGGTAAAGAGAGTAGCCACAACTACAACTGCAGGTCCATTTACAGGTCTGAGTCATGATTTTCTTTCATCTGGTTATTTTCTTCCCATTTTGAAAAGGTGCTGTGGAACCTTCGGCATCCTCCAGGAAAATCTCTTAAAGCCTAAAACTATAGTAGGTATCCAGTTGGGACAATCTGTTTCAGAATGTCAGCATCTCTTGCTGTCTTGAGATCCAGCACTAAATGTAGCCTCCTCCAAGCCTCCTGAAGTCTTTCATTTCCTTCTCTATCAGATACCAGAAAGTTACAGATGAGTGCATAATCTGTTGTGGTCATGCACACAAGGGTTACAGAGTAAGGCATGATTAATATTTCAGTTTTAAATATATCAGGCTAAAACTTGGCAGAATTATTTGCTTTCCATAGCAGACCAGAAAAAATAAGTACTGCCAAGACCATTTTAAACTTATTTTGCACTATCAATTTGCTAGATTATCCTTCTGCGGTATCTGTGTTATGCAAATCTGCAACCACACAGATTTATTCTCTAGAAAGTAGAGCAACATTTTAAAATCGTAACTATTATGGGCTGGTCTGAGGAATGTTTTTATTCACATACATGGAATAACTGAGCTATAATTAAATATATGGAATGTGTAGTAGCTGCAGGCTAACATGACTGCAATATGTATTTGTAAGGATATTAAAAACTTATCCAGGTATAACAGGATCGGCAAATCTGTTGCCATATAGATGTTTCTGACCTACGGTATCTAGCATTCCCAGACAATCTAATCAATTATTCTTGGATGAGATCAACTAGAGTGCTATTTAGTATTTACAAACAAGAGAGCTGGATTCTCTTTCCACTTTGCTTCAAGTCACTCTGTCAAAAAAATCCAGCAGTGAAAGTGAAACAAAAGCTTATGAATACAGGTATTTTCTACTCATGTAAATCAGACACAAGCTAATAATGGTTCAAAGATTATTCAGAATTCACTCTTGGACTCCAATAAGCCTCCATAGAAATCTTGCAAAAAGTACATGTGGCTGTTGTTAAATTAATGAAGTTATAGTTCTGCATGTTTACCATCTCCACATTGATATTGCAGAAAGAACAATAAGAAAAAAGAGAAAATGCATGGATAATGGAACAGTTCACACGCAAGGATACATTTTGAGTTAGATGCAAGAGCAGAAGAAAGATGGATGGGAGGACACCACTATAATTTATCTATTTATGTATTTATTATTTATTTATCAATTTTATTGGCCACCCATCCTACCATAAGATAACTTTATTACATTTATTTATTTTTTAATTCAATTTATATGCTGCCTAGCTCACTCTAAAAAGTGTCTCCGGATGGCTCGCAGTTTATTTGATGCATTTATTTATTGGGGGGGGGGAATTACACTAGCAGTTTACACATAAAACATAGTAAAATCATAAAGACCATTAAAAAGCAAAACTATTGTACCATAAAAAAGTCAAAATGACAGTCATTCAATTCCAAAGGCCCTCAAAAGCCTTTCACTTTACTTTAGAAGATTCCTGGTCTATATTGGAGGAAAATCATGAATTGCACTTTGAAATAAAATTCTAGTCCATTGCTAAAACAACCAGCTTTATTATGCCTCGTTTTTGTGATCTGTTTAGAAAAGCAGAGGTCATTTTCACTTCGCATGTATTGTCAAGCCGGGAGGAACCTGCCAAGTAACCGAAATGCGCAAGCAGTGCTGCAATTTTAAAGTCAGACATCATAGTTACAATGACGTCAAAGAAAATTATGTCTAGATCCATAAACAAAGTACAGCGATGTTTAGAGAAGGAAGGGGAGAAAAATAATCAAGAGAAGCAGGAGAAAAGGAGAAGGGAAAAGAATTGTGTAAAAAGTCAAGGCTCATGGGAACGGCTGTCAATTGTAGAGTGTGACCCTCCCCATCAGAAGTCAGGAATAATTTAGAGGGAGTGCACATTCTTTTTAAACCTGATTTGCCCAGGCAAAGTGGAAGCACCATCCACCTTCCCTCTGGGCTTGGTTCCCTGCTGGGTGAACCAGCTATGGCCTTGGCCAAACAAAGGGCAAGCAATTTTTGACAGACCTCCTGCTTTGCCTACACCCACATGCTGAGGACACTGTCAACTTCTGCCATGCTCTATATAAGAGAAGAGCCTTGGTGGTGCAGGCTGTTAAACACCTAGCGCTTAGCTCAAGCTACCTGCAATTAGTGCAGGCTCAAATCCCACC
>AZIM01000959.1:9304-19855 GCA_000516915.1 Ophiophagus hannah
GGCGACTGTGCCTATCCTCCTAGAATTGCGTCACGCAGTCAAAATGGTGCTGAGGCAGACGTTGGTGGCTTTGGGGCCAGGCAACGGTCCCTAGAAAGGGAAACCAGCAAGCGTTAATGGCTAACCAGTCCTAAACGTGGCTGGAGTCCAGCATTGGTGGATAGGCAGAGGCAACGGTCCCCAGGAAGGGAAACTGGCAGGCGTTGGTGGCCTAGTCAAGAGCGGCGGTCCCCAGGAAGGGAAACCTGGCCGACGTTGGTGGTTTTAGTTAATGGAGAGGGTCCCCAGGAAGGGAAACCAACAGGGAAAATAAACAAAAAAAGGCGGTCCCCAGAAAGGGGAGAAACCGCCCGAGGCTTGAAAGACGCTGAAACTGAAAACGGAGAGCTCACGTGGCTGAAGCTCGTGTCAGGGCGATCGGGAAGATAAGGATTGGAATTTAAGGCGCGAAGCGCCAGCGGAGTGAGCAAAAAACGCTCCAAAGGAGTATTTGCAAGTCCCGACGGCTTTAGATTAGAAAAAAAAAACCATCAGGGACCGCAAATGAGGGCTGCAAATACCAAACCTGAAGTCTGCTCCAGCCAGGAGGAAAACAGCCAGCTCCTACGAAGGCTGAGCTAAACTAGGGACGCTAAGGAGGAGTCCCGTGGAGGAGGAGGAGTGTCCTCAAGATTTAAGCCCAGCCTTCCTAGGAGCGACTGAAGCACCTCCCAGTCATGGATGCTCGGAGCAGCTCAGGGGAGAAAGAGGACAGACTTAACAGTTTCTGTTCAGAAAAACATAATCAACCTTCTTACCAACTCTTGAAATTAACAAGTAACTTGTTAGTGGAAATCAGTGTTCTTCAAACATGGCAATGTTCACATGCGTGGACTCCAACTCCCAGAATTCCCAGGCAACATGTTGGCTGGGGAATTCTGGGAGTTGAAATCCACATATCTGAAAGTTGCCAAGTTTGAAAAACACTGGTGTAAATGAACTAATTCAGTTATTTATAATCTGGGCAGTGTGCAGAAATGGGTTATGCCTCTCAACGAAAGAAGAAAAGTTTTCAGTCTGACAACAACAAAAATGTAAAGAATCCTTAATTCATAATTTTCCCTCTGCCCTTAATCCACTAAGTGGTCTAAAGGCATTCTCTCAGCCTCAATCTTCCCTTTTAATTTATATAACCTGCATTATAGGATTGTTATAAACAAGATTCACAGATGGTGGGTGCTTTGAACATATTTAAAAATATAAATGTATTTTTGTTCGTATTACACAGACAGGATGCACAAATAGCTTAAGGAGAAAATCCGAATTAAGCAGCAGCTAATGTCAGTAATATTTCCAAGCCCTCTTAATGGTCCTCTTTTGGCGTCACACAAGGCAAAAGGACACACAGGGAAATCAAGCTGACATAATTCTGTCTGTACACCTAATTTTCTAACAAAGCCACTAAATGCAGAGTTCTGAGCTTTTTGGCTGGATGTTTTAAGACTTCTGAGGCCTCTCATTTTTTTTCTACAGCTGGGATGGTAAAAATGGCAATGTAAAAACACCTCTCCTCAAAGTAGTTGAAGTAGCTCCTCAACTGAGCAATAACCACTACAAGCACCTTAAATCTGAAATGTCTCGAGCTTAAACCTGTTTCAAATCAGGGGTGGAATTCAAAAATCCCAGCAACCGGTTCGCTGCCCAGTTGCTGTGTGGGCGGGGCTAGAGTGGACGGAGCCTACAGGAACTTCCTGTTTCCAGCTTCTGGTGGGCCTCTAGAGCCTGGGGGAAGCCATTTTTGCCCTCCCAAGGGTCCAGAGGCTTTCCCTGGGCCTCTGGGAAGGCGAAAACAGCCTCCCCCGGCCTCTGGAGGCCCTCCGGAAGCTGGAAACAGGCCCATTTCGAGATTTCCGGGAGGGCTGTTTTTTGCCCTCCCAAGGGTCCGGAGGCCTCCCCCGGGCCTCTGAGAGAGTGAAAACAGTCCCCCGGGCTCTGGAGGCCCTCCAGAAGCCGGAAACTGGCCCATTTCCAAACTTCCAGAAGGCCCTTTTTCCCCCTCCCAGAGTCTCCACGCAGACCCTGCAATTACCTGCATCGTGTGAAGACTCCTGGGAGGGGTGGGCGGGGCCAGCNGGGCCAGCCGGTCGGTTGAAATACCGGTTCGGTGAACCAAACTTTAACATCCAGTTGTAACTTTAACACCCAGTTTGCCCGAACTGGTAGATTCCCACCCCTGTTTCAAATGCAAAATGAACTGATTCAAACTTTTGGGATGTGTTCCAATCACTCTGAAAAGGCTCCAAAACAATCCAATTTTGAGTCCTGCTTTTTAAAAGCTAACATTTTTGTTAACCCAGATTCAGCACATTCTTTAAATCCAGCCTATCTGAAATGCACAATACAGGTATACCTGATAACTGTTGTTGATTATCTATGATGGAACTTGAATAGGAAGAATCTTCCTGGAGCTTTCTGATACCATTGACATTTTCCTGGACTTGTATCGCATCCCATTCATGTCGGAAGCACCAAGAGGCTTCCACATTGAAAGGATTAGCCAGTGATATCACTGTTGCTCCAGAGACATCCAGTTGAGGGCTCTTTTCATGTCCCCATTAATGTGCCCACCAAAGTGATATTTATCTACTGTGAATGCATGCTTTCAAACTGCTAGCAGGAGCTGGAGCAAAAGATGGGAGCTCACCCCATCCCATGGCAGCACTTGGGTCTCAACCCAGGGTGAGCAACCATGCTCCTTTTTGCTTCCTAGACTGCCTACTATGGGGTTGAAATCTCAAGGTAATGATGATTTAATAGCTGATCAGCTGCTGTAAGGTTGTAATGCTGTAATACTGTAACGTTATAATTATGATGTAATGGTAGCAATGAGTCAGCAGGGTTATTTGACTGCTACCACTTTAAGAGGCTGTAATAGACTCTTAGAGACCTTGTGAGGGAATACCTCTCTCTCCATGTGTGCTTCCATGATGTAGCTGATTACTGATTGCTGTTTGTTCAAGGCCTGTATCAAAGTACTTGTATGTATACATGCTTTTGTAGGTATAAAACTGTCAAGAGCATTTGCTATTATAAGACAACCCAGGAGCAAAACACAGCACACAGAGACTTAGACATTTAACAATAGTTTATCTACAAGACAGTTACATACAGAAATAAACGTGGTAGGCAAAATAACTTACAAGCAAGCACAACTTCTTAACTCTTACATGGAGAACTCTGCAATGAATACTGGACACAAGGAAAGAGGACACTCCCTCTAATGGCTGCCATTATATAAACATCTCTTAAAGGGATCTTTAATTCACAGTCTTAAAGAGAAATACCCATGCTATGCTGAATCAACTTCATTTCATCAGCCTAACATTGCATCAAACTTACAGCATCTGGCAGCTATTACTACTGCTGGTCAGCTCTTAAATCTTAACACCTCAACAAAAACCACTATATGTAAATACAAACCTGTATGCTGTATTTGCTCCTCGGTTGTCTCACCTAGTCACACTGTGTGCACTCTGACATGAAAACTGGGATAAGCATTTTGCAGTGCTTCCACCCTTCCTGACTCAGGCAGTCTGTGTGAAGAAAGAAGGTGAGCCCTTTGGCACTTTAGTATGAAGTACCAGAGGGCTCGATTCTATCCTCTACTATTTGACATTTACATGAAGCTGTGGGGGAAAATTATGACCATTTGGGGTACAGTTATCCTCAGTATGCAGATGGTGCTCAATTATACCCAAGACCAAACAGAAAATGCAGTGAAATCCTTTGTGTCTGGAGGTTGCAAGGGTCTAGTTGGGGAGAACTAAAGACAGCAGAGGCCAAATGGAGCCTAATTCCAAACTCAGCTAACACCAGAAGAACATCAGCTTTAATTCTCAATGAGGCTCTACTCCCCCAAAATGAGATGGTGAGCAACATGGAGGTCCTCCTGGACTCTCATCTCCTGCTGGAATAGTAATAAGAAAACTGTAGCCCAAAGGAATGGCAGGTATGGTTGGGACTGGAGAGGCTGGCAATTCACGCTCTCAACACTTTCTGGAGTTCTGTAATTTACTCTACATTGTTCTTGAGCATAATCTGGAATAACCTGCGCAGTAACATCAGCAATGGGATACTTGCCACAGAAGACCAGTACTGTGAAAAGCACTCCGTCTGCAGTTTCCAGATGTAATTCATAGCACTAATTATATAGTCTATGTCATTTTGGGCCCCTGTTATCTACAAGACTGCTTACTCAAAAAAGAATCTGCTCAATGGGTCAATGGGTCAGCAAGAGGGGAACTGGAAGAGAGCCTCCTTGGCAGGAGAACTCCACCTCTAGAATGTCTTTCTACCAGGAACAAGATCTACACCTTCATTCTTGCTATTTAGGTGGTTTCTGCAAACCTAGCTAAGTAGTGAATAGTGAGATGGTCCTGGGATAAATGAAGGTGAATTGGTAAATACTATAAATTTGTTTTGGTATATAATTTGATTGTATTTTGATGCTGTATTGTTTGCTTATAATCTCACCTAAAATCAACTAATTGAAACCGCATAAAATCACTTGTAATCCATCAATCTTACATTTGGCATGAACCCTACATGGTGGCTGGTCCTCAAAGAAATAAGTCCTATAGTTAAAGGACCTAGGTACTATATGTTTAGCCTATAGAAAAGATGCCATGGCAGTCCTCAAGCATCAGAAGCAGTGGTGGTATTCTACCGGTTCGGCCTGGTTCTGGCGTACCTGTAGCGCTGAAGATCAGCTGGCAGAGAACTGGTTTGCTCCAAGTCTCTCCAATGCTGTGCAGTTGGGCCCACCCACCCATCCCTGCTCCTAGGTCCTTTTTAACCTCTCAACTGTTTGGCGCAGCAGAGTGGATTGCTGTGCTAAACAGTAGCTTAGTTTTCACTGTTTTAACGCGTGTACCAAGCACGCAGTTGGCACACGTGTACGAGTCGTGCACGTGCGTGAGTCACGCAACCTCCCCTGCAGCCACACCCACCAAGCCACACCCACAGAACCAGTGGTGGGAATTTTTGAATCCCACCACTGATCAGAAGGAACACAAAAGGAGTGAGCTTACTGTCCCCAGGGGACAAGATCTGTGGCTTCAAATTACAAGGAGGTCCAGGTTAGACATCACAAACCTCCTAACTTTAATTCTCCTTGCTAGGATTAAGGCCTCCTGGGAAGAGATGTGTGGTTAGGTTCTGGGGATGGTTAATTCCTCTTTAATAGAAGGGGTAGTTCTGCTGCCTATTAAGCAGGGGAATGGGACATCTTCCCATAGGCAATTTGCTGCGGCCAATTTGCCATGGCCAACTTGCCACAGCATGGCCAACTTGCTGCGGGACAACTCACTACAGGACAATTTAATAATTATATTTAAATAAAAAATATTTTTAATTTTTCCCATTCATATTTTGTTCCATCCCTCCTTTTGCATCCTTTCTTTAATGGTTCTATTCTGCAATTTCTTTGACATTAGTGTAACTCTTGTCCTGCAGCGAGTTGCCCTGTTGTGAAATGGCCATGGTGAGTTTTCCTGCAGTGAGTTGGTCATGGTGAGTTGACCGTGGCAAATTGTCATAGACCCCTTAAGCAGGCAATGATTCACCCCCTCAAGAGGCCATAACTAGACCACATCATTTTAGATCATTTTTGATCACTAACTTTTCCTTCCTAGGTTGCATTGCAACTTCAGAGGACTCTGGAAAAAAAGGATTATCTTAGTCTCCGTTCAGAGACTAAGATAGCATTGATCTTAGCACTCTTTAATAACCTCTGGCAGGAGCACCTCTTCTTCACCTCTCAATAGCTTTCAGTATCATCAATTGGGGTGCCTTCTTGACCTACTCCAACAGTTGGAAGTGGGCAACGTGATGTTGTGCTGGTTCTCCTTCTTCCTCCAGAGTTTGTTCCAGTCAGTGTTGAGAGAGGGGAGAGATCCAGCTAGGGATCCCTTGTTTGTGGAGTTCCTCAGGTCTTGGTAATCTCTCCCCACCTATTTAACATCTACATGAAGCCACTGGATGAGGTCATCCAACAGTCTGGAGTGAGCTATATTCAATATGTGATGATACCCAGCCTTTCATCTAAGTGCCTGGAAGCTGTGGCAGCCTGGATGGGGTACAACAGGCTCCTTTACAACTCAAGGAAGACTCAGGGGCTCTGGGTTTTTGAACCTTCTGGGTTCTTCTATTTTTGGTTCTGGATGGGATGGTATTGCCCCAGATAGACCGGGTATGCAACCTGGGGCCCTCCTGGACTCGCAGGTCCTGCTCAAAACACAGGTGGCAACCAGGGCTAGGAGGGTTTTTTCACAGTTTAGGGATGTGCATCAGTTGTGGGGGCACTGCTCACAGTCACTCCTGTCCTTGTGACCTCCAGTCTGGACTGCTGCAAAACACCTTCTGTGGTGTTGTACTTGAGGAGTATTTGGAAGCTTCAACTGATGCAAAATGCAACAGCACAGGCACTTTGTTACTGGTGCCAATTACGCAGCACTTATGACACCACTGTGTTTTGAGCTACACTGACTTCTGGTGTGCTTCAAGCTGCAATTCAAGATGCTGGTTGTCACCTTTAAAGCCCTTCATGGCTTAGGACTAGGTAAATTACAGGATCATCTCTCCCCAACTGTTTCTACCCATCCTATCCAATCTGGCTGGAAGGGCATATTTTGGGAGCTAAGGAGTGTTGGCTGGTAGGGCTCAGAGGGAGACCCATGTCTGCCTTAGCCCCCACCCTTAAAGCATCATTTCCCCTGAGGTTAGACCGGCCCTGGCCCTGTTGGCTTTTCATAAGGCCTTAAAAACCTGACTTTGTGCTGGGGACCCAGGCACCAGTTAGAGCCCATCTCCTGCAGTGTGGAAGATAGTTTAGATTGTGCCTTGCTGCTATTCTTGTTTTACTCTTGTTTTGTATCATTTATTTTGTGTTATTTGCTTTAGTGTAAGCCGCTTAGAGTTACATAAAAGCAAGATGAGCGGCTATATAAATCAAGTAAATAAAAATCATTTAAGTTGTCAGGCAGTGGAACAGGCTACCACATACAGTCTTGAATTCTCCTTTGTTAAAGATTTTCAGAAGGAGGCTGGATGATTGTCTGTCAGAGATGTTTTAACGAATACTGCCAAGAGGCTGGACTAGATGACCTCTAAGACCCCTACCAATTCTGTCATTGCTTTCATTTACTTGGGTGCTAAATATGGTAAAAATGGAATAGGGGCTAAGGTGTGGTGATTGGAGAAGGGCCTGGCATTTGTCATCTTTGGTCTTGGAATATTTTCTATAAGTTTTCATTATGTGCTACAAACAAAAAGAACATGCATTCTCCACACACTCCCTCCCTCCCCCTCTCACCTCAAGGCAATCTGCAGTGTGTGGCTCCAGTGTGTGGCTCAAGAACTTAACATCCTTCAGAGGCACATGCGTGGCCACTTCACAACATGGTTGCCATGGGAGATCAGTCTAGCCACAAAATGCCTGCCATAACTGGCATGGCCAGTCACAAAAAAAAAAAAAAATTGGAATGGCACATTTCCAAACAAAGCACTGAGGCATAGCTCCCCTCTATTTTTATTTCCTAAGAATGCCTGAGGGGAGGGCAGATTTTACTCGGAAATAAAGATGATCTAAAGGCTTGTCAGTTTTTACTGAAAGAATCTAAAGATGTCAGCTGGAGGAAAGGAACCAAGGAAAGTGACTACAGGTTCAAGAATGCCCATCATCCTCAGCACCTAGGATTATGTTCCCATTAAATCCCACAGAAGCAAGCAATTATTTGCATTAAATTTATTGATGAGAGTTGGGGAAAAAAGAAGGTGAATACTGGATCTACATCCAGATCAGACCAAGTTTAGCTGCAGCTCAAAAACCACCAAGGCAAAAAAACTTAGAAAAGCAAGACCTGAACATTCACTCTGTGAAACTATTGCAGACCAACTGCTGAGTATAATGATGTTGGAATAATAGACATTTCCGACATCTATTTGTTCCGGGAGAGACAAAACATCATGAGTCCAGTAGTATCTTTTCTGAATAACAAGTGTGCTAAAAGACATACGTTTTTGTGAGCTGTAGCTCACTTCGCTGGATGTACATAGCAAGCGGCAGCTTCATCAGATAAAGCTCATGAGAGCTTCAGTCTTTGAATAAATTTTGTTAGCAGCAAAAGTTGCTATGCAATTGTACAGGGCGTCACTTGAGAAGAACATTGTTGAATTTAAATTCAACTGGTGACTAGCAGGGGCATTGTTACCCATGTGAAAGGCATCAGTCCTCCTCAGCCAAAGTCCTCCTCAGCCAAAAAGTCCACCAGAAATGTAGAAGTTAACTTACAGAACTCCTGGTCATGCCAGCTCTCCCTACAGATCCCATGGCCGGAAGTCCACACTGTGCATCAGATATGTGCTGAGTAAGACTGTTTAATCCAAGCATACATCAAAGAGGGTGATTTTCTGGCTTTAATATCAGCCATTTTTGCAAAGTACATTAGTTCACTGGTAGGCATCCACCCAAGATTTTAGATTCCTTATATAATGCAGCAATTATGGCATTAGAGTTTTCACAAGAATGGAAAGAGACTCTTCTGTGCTGGAGTGAATCCTCACCTAATTTAGCCACAAATTTAACTCAGTCCAAGACTCCCTTCAAGAAATTTCCTGAAAACAAGGTCTACAGTCACATTAGTATGAATAAGAACACATATGATATGCTTTTTCTGAAATCAGATAACCAATATGCTGCTAGAATTAACAATGGGGAATCACCACAGTGTTCAACGTTCTCTATCTGAAATAGTATAGGTTCTCCTGCTTGAGCAGGGGGCTGGACTAGAAGATGTCCAAAGTCCCTTCCAGCTCATTCATTCTATTCTATTCTCTATTGTTTCCATTTCTTGGGAATATTATGTATTTGGGGGCTTAAATTTATACATAATATATGTATCTGAACTGAATTTCTATAAACAATGCCATTTTAAAACCATTTAATATAAATAGAAGTTGTACAAATCCATTATGTATATTATGAGGCAATTCATCCCCAGAAATGAAAGCTCTTTTCCCTATAGAAAAAGATACTAGCTGTGTAATTCTAATGCATATATCCAAACTGCATCAGTGAATTTATAAATGAGACAAGGTTTCAACTAGAAGGGTCTAAACTCAAATTATGGCCTTTGTCACTGTGCATTTTTCTTTCACTTATCAAACACAGACAACCATCTTCTAATTGGCAAGACACGTCCCTATTATTTCAATGTTTTCTGAAAAAAAATTAACCAGATATTAAAGCTGACTAGCTTTCTAATGGTTGCTAGTCCAGAAAGGCATCACATTTAGGAAATCTAGGAAAGTGTGCTGATGTTGCAGATATATCCAGATTTCTTCACAAATGAAGACATTTGAGCCCCATTTCAATTATCAGATAAGTGAATTGGGATTTTTTTTTCCAAACTATATTCTGGGATTCCACAAAAAAATTGTTAGGCTTTCATGAAAAACTAAAGGAGGAATATATCAGCTGAACACAACCAATTTTGTATTACTAGAGCTTTGCTTCTTGACTGGGAATTCTGGGAAACTTAACAGATTATTCAGTATAAAAAAGTTTTAAAAATGTTCCCAAACCTGAAATTTGAGAGCCACTTTGGTTTAGTGCTTAGGGCGCAGGATTAGAAATTGGGAGGCCATGAGTTCTAGCCCCACTTTAAGCACAAAGCCAACTAGGCGATCTTGGGCTAGACTCTTTTTCTCATCCCTAGGAAGGAGGCAATGGCAAACCACTTCTGAAAAACCTTGCCAAGAAAACTCCAGGGACTTATCCAGGAAGCATCTAAGAATTAGACACAAGCAAAAGAGAAAAAGAAAACCTGTCTAACAAAAGTATATTACCAAATATTATTACTTGAATATCATTGCTCAGCTAGTTCTATATTTGCTTTGTTATTCAAAAAAGTTTTAACAGACTAGTACTTGTCAATCCGGCCCTTTTAAACTCCAGTATTATGTCTGTGTCAATTTCAAACACTTGAAGATGAATCACAAATTATTCTCAGTACAAAGACTTGTGATAGTTAGCTCTACAGCTAATTTGTACATTAAATCAAAACAATCCAGTTGGAGATTCAAAAACCATCTGCTGACTTTCCAAGTTAAATTTGATTCCTTCTACTCAGTTACCCATTTCCTGAAGCTCTTTTACCCATCTGCACTCAAATATTATTTGGTCTTACTGTATTTAATCATTTTGCTCACTTTCACATACTTGTTTTTTTTTCCTTTAGCCAATTTCAAATCAACACCTTAACTCTAATTTTCATTCCTGACTACACTGCCTTGTAACTGTACCTGGAATCTAAAGCTCCACAGTGCAGTACTCTTAGGGAGAATGGGAGGAAGCAATTTGATTAGGTAGCAGAAATACTCCATACCTCACTTAAAAGTAGTTTTCAAAGCAAGACTGGTCAACCCACATTACACTCGCCGCACTCCAAGACTGGCTGAATTTGGGCAACATGATGCCAACATTGATCAGGGTGGATAAAAATCAATGGTTTT
>AZIM01000959.1:59778-73102 GCA_000516915.1 Ophiophagus hannah
ATTGGAACTCGATGGTGGCAGAAGACGCTCCTGCAAGTATCCTGGACCCAAGCCATGTAGGGCTTTATAGGTCAACACCAGCACCTTGAATCTTACATGGAGGGCAACTGGCAACCAATGCAGGAGGGCAACCGGCAACCATTTCTGCCAACTCCATAAGCTTCTGTAGCCATCTGTCCATGGTAGGAATCGAAATGTCCTTCCATTTTTGTGCATACAGTAGTCTTGCTGCTATCAACATAGATAAGATCAAAGTTCCAAATTTTTTCTCAAAGTCTTTTTCCATTAAATCCAAAAGAAAAGTTTCTGGTTACATCTTTATCTTCTTTTTAAGAATTTTCTGATTAAAATATGAATCTTACTCCAAAATTTCTTTGCTTTATCACATGTCCACCATAAATGATAAACTTTTACTTTACTTTTACACTTCCAACATTCATCTGACATACCTTTATACATTCTAGATATCTTATCTGGTGTTAAAGAGCCATGGTGGCACACTGGTTAGAATGCAGTACTGCAGGCTCCTTCTGCTGACTGCCGGCTGCCCGCAATTTGGCAGTTCGAATCCCACCAGGCTNGTGGGTAAAATGAGGACCAAGGTTGTTGGGGGCAAGAGGCTGACTTTGTAAATTGCTTAGAGAGGGCTGTAAATCACTGTAAACTGGTATATAAGTCTAAGTGCTATTGCAATTGCTAAATACCAGCAGTACATCATCTTACAGCATTTTTCTTTTAAATTATCCACTATCATTCTTAGGTTTTGGAGATGTTTTGTTAAAGACATGTTTTGAAACCCATATTCAGCGAAACCTATTTGCAGTCGTCAACCAATGTGAATGGCTTACAGGCCAATTTCCAGAAGAGAGTGTGTGTGTGTGTGTGTGTGCGTGTGTAGATAGAGATAGAGATAGATAAAGATTATATACACACCCACCCACCCACGATCAATAGAGAGATCCTTTACAACACTGTCGCTCAGTGAAATGAGAGGCTCATCAACTGAAACTCTGTTGAATGAAGGATCAATGTCAAATTCTGTTGCAGCGTCTAAGATGTTGCCAATTGTACCTGCCATTTGATAATTGACAAGGTTTTCCCATCCAATTTTATGACTAAGTGTCATGGGGGTAATTCATTCTTGTGGAATGCACACATCAACCATATCAACTTCCCGTGAAGCTTGATCTCTACCCACTGCATGGCGCCACCTTCAACAGCCATTATGAACCTTTGTAGAATCTCCTCCAAGCTTTTGACAATGCCTTTCTTCTTCAGGAAATACACCAGATTATCTGCAATCACTTGAGCAGGTGATTCCCTTGTATTCTGTCTTTTCTTTTGAAATAGAGGGCATGTGTATTTGGTCTAAGGCCTCTTCCTAACTTCCATCACATTCCTCTTTATCATCAGTCGTCTGTCCTTCATTTTCATCATAAGAGATAATTATTTCATTTGTCAGTATCAAAATGACTGGAATACTTCTCTGCTTATATTTAGCGAGACTTTGTCTCTTATCATCTTGCTGCTTTTGCCTTTTGCCTGGTCGTTTCTGCTCAGGCACATCTGGCAAACCAACCTGGTGCGATCCAAAAGAACCAATCTTCTCTCTCTGATCTTTCATGAAAGCAATGGTACCTTCAATGGTATCTTCGTCTCCTTAGGACAGGTATAGTTAATGTGAGCTTCTTTTTTGCAACCAGCAGGGCAGCTGAATTCGGTGCACAGAACAATTTGACACTTGCATTTGAGGATGTCAAACAGTTTGTCAAGTTTCACAGTGAATGTCGTTCCTCTACCAAGAGATATGTTTTTGGCTTGATCCCAGCTCTCTTGGATCTTGTTCAAGATTGTCACTTGTGAATTTACAACAGGGGTCACAAAAGAACTGTCCACTCATTCCCACTTTTCAAGCACTTTTGGATACTTGTCTCTTGCAAGACTGGCTACTGGGTAGTTTCTAGCATCATCACTTCTTTCTTTTCTTAACAGTAGGGCCATATCTGAGAATGTCTCGCAGTGTTGGGAGTTCAGATGGCAGCAAGACTCTGCCAGTTCCAATTAGGTTGCTCATATGAGTGAATGTTCCCAGCCTTGTTCTTTTTTTAGAAGAATTACAGATCAGTTATCACAGGAAATGAGGCCAGTAGTATTAACACCCTCAGAGAAAATAACATTTAATAAAAACAGAAAAACAGCTGCACCTGTGAAATGAAACAAACAAAATGTTAAAAAGTTATGATTTTTATGTAGTTTACTTACGAAGCATATCTAAATTATATTAAAGTAACCAAAAAATCTTAACAACCCCAAGGCATGTCGCAACTTTTTAAGCACTCCTAATGTTGGGAAATTGAAAGTTGAAAAAATTGACATGGCCTATGCATAACTCCTCCCTCCCTCCCTCTCTCTCCACCTCTCTCTTTCTCATGAAAAGCCTGACATGAAGATGTGTTTGGCCAATGCTGTGAGGGACAGCAGAAGTCAGGATCTTACCCCACAACCATGCTGTTAGTCAACGTAGGTTTTTACATAATATATAGCATGACAGGACAGGTGAAGGTTATGAACCTTAGCTGTACCTGTGCATCAGATGATGATGGCAATGATGGTGATGCAGCCACCAGAGCCCTCCTTCCTGCCTTTTTTCCCATCATCACAATCCTGGGTGGTAGGCTGGGCTAAAGGGCAAGGAGTGGCCCAAAGGCACCCAGTGAGGGATGACCAGAAGTTGCCTCTCCCCAGTTCTTGCCCAGCTCTTCTCTATATCACACTGGCTTTCTTGGTGTAATGTGGGCTTGCAATCGCTTACTTTTCTTGAAATCTGCTGTGGAAACAATGACTTTCTTCTATCAGCTGTGGGTCCACTAATCAGCATTTCTGCTTCAGCAGTTTTTTGTGATGGTTGCATGAGATCCTTCTTAGTTACAAAAGTCTTCCCCATTGATTCTGTTGACTGCCAACTGCCAGCAGTTTGATTCTCACCTGCTCAAGGTTGACTCAGTCTTCCATTCTTCTGAAGTTGGTAAAATGAGGACCCAGATTGTTGGGGGCAGTAGGGTGACTCTGTAAACAGCTCAGAGAGGGCTGTAAAGCATTGTGAAGCAGTTTATAAGTCTAAGTGCTATCGCTGTTACTGTGGAATCTGCTCTGCCCTGTTTCCATTCCACTGCCACAAGTCAATACTGTATTATTTGGGAGGCCTCTCAGAGCCCAGGGCATCAAAAGCTGCTGAGCATCACTGGCCTTCCAGAGGCCCGACAAGTGCTGTTGTTGGTGCTCTTTCTGAACCAACTTACAATGCTCCTTCATTCTTCAGCTGCTCCCTTAGAAGAGGACATCATGGGTAGTGCTGTGTGCACCTTCTCCACATCTTCTTCACAAATTGCAGAGAGAAGAACCTCCTGTGAGTGAAAACCTAAACTTCCCCGCACCCCTCACTCCACCTTCCAGCCAGGGCTTCTCGTTGCTCTGCAGTGGACTCAGAGCCAGGAGTCCTCCATCACTTACAGGAGCCACGGAACAAGATTTTGGGACTTGTGTGTGCAAACGCTCAGTATTCCTACTGAGTGGACCAAGACAATCTGTGTAAAGTAATAAATACATAGAATGTGCAAAATACTCCATAGATTTATCTAATGTATTTAATTATAGAATTCTTTTTTTCTCTCTTCTTGGAGTTGAAAAACAACTAAGCCAAACAAATTTTAATACAACTTCTCTATCCACTCCCATTCTTTAGTTTGCAAAGACATAGCTGCCTATCTGGAGATATTTTTGGTGCCTGAATGGTAGTTACATTACTTTTATTTGTTACAGATTGTGTGAATATATGTGTGCGGGTATGCTGCTTCCAGATAAATTGCTTTTAAGAGGTTAATAAAAGCCATAGTGGAGCAACCTGCAATTCTCTCTGAAAGAACTAAGGAAATTAAATTTGATGTATGTATAAACACAAAGAGACAGTAACATTTTTTATTAAATATTACAGTGGATCAAAAAGTACAAAATATCTTCTGCTTGCTATGTGTTTGGGAAACTATTGGCACATAATACAGTATCAAAAGCATTAATACATACAATTTGGAAAACATACAAAAATTGAGTGGTTTATACTTGGCTCAGGTTTTAATTCTTTCTCGTAGTGTTAAATTTAATCAATGCGAAAGGTTACTCAATAACCCTTTAATATTTTTTTAAAAAGCGAGGAACTCTGTGATATTATTGGGCCATTTTTTTCCATTTACAGATGATCACCTTATCAGGCATATAACCTATAGTAACATAAATGACAAAAATGTGTACACTATGTACAAACAAAAGAATGCTTAAAACAAGGTATGAACAGCCTGTAGATTATGCTGCCTTTGTTAGGTCATATTTATAATATATCGGGGAGGAGGAAATACATGTAGAATATCAAATATATTTACAGCAAACATCAGTTAACTGCTCAAGATACGCTTTAGTTCTGCAGGCCTGACTTTGGAGACACATTTTCCCCATTCTAAATGATACAAATCATGAAAAGGGGCAAATTTGACCGTCCCTATTGCAATGTGCACTGACCAGCTTTACTTAAGATTGAAGAGAAATAGATTGTGCATGCCCTTAAAATTACTTGGTACAAACGTCTCAGAGCTTTGAAGGTGCACATTAAAGATGCAGATGCTTCAATGGGTCAACCCAAGAAAGACGCTGTATTTTTCAAGCTCACGTGGAAACATGGGAGGAAAAAAACAGCTGCTCTTTTGAAAAGGTGAGATGTCCTAGAACAGCCATTTCTTCCACGTCTTTTTGAAGTTGGTCCCCACACATTGGGGCAAACCTCATCCATCTTCTGGCCACCTCCAGTCTTGGAGCCAAAGGGGAGTAAGCAGGCATGGGAGACCCCAGTAACCAGCCTTTGCCAGGGAAGGGATTGCCATTCACACAGCCAGATCTTCCCCTGAGGGGCAGCAGGATGCCCTCACCCATACCAAAATCTCTAGAGCTGCTCTGGAATCCTGTTGCCCAGCTGGATGCAAAGGTGGCTCTTGGGTGGGGTGAGGTGACTCTAGGAGCAGGAATGTTCCTCTAACAAGAGGTGCTTTTGTTCATGCAGTGGTTTGGCAAGCCAGGAGACGTATGGGTTTTATTGGGGGCTTTATTAAAATGGCAAACTGCTCTCTGTTCTAATTATTACCATAAGTATCCAGCTGCAAAATGCCTCACCCAGTATAGCGCCTTTAGTTTTTAACAAGATGTTATATGAAAAGCATTTTTCTTTGTCTTTGATCTTACCAGCTTTCAAAATCTTGAAATCCCGAGCAGAGTGCATGGAATTGCAACACTTCTGGGAAGCAAAGTCCACTCCAGAGATTTCTTCCTTTCTGCTGCCAATTAGATTTTGCTCATTCCTTTGCCCGTCTACTAATAACAATGGCTTGATTGCACAAAGAAAAACTTGTGCAATTTTATTCACTCACAAGGCCTCTTGAACTCAAAGCCCCATTTAAGACACAAAAGTGGTTATCTGCCAGTAGAAAATTTAAGACTTAATAGAAATGGAATTTTAAAACAAAGAAGAGAAGGCAGACTTCCTGCTCCCCACAAGGGAGCCCGTTATGCCATCACTACTTCCTGTTTGCCCTCAAAATGGCCAAGATATCATGAGTGTTCTAAAAATAAATGCATTTTTCTTCTGAACCTAAGATGGAAATAACTCTCCACCAGGATGCTTTCAAAATAGTCTTGAATTGTTTCCAAAATAATGCAGGGAAAGAGAGATGGTGATGGGCGAAGTCGGCCCATTGGTTACCCGGCCCAACTTTCAAAAATCAGCTCCATCCCCAGTGAGGGGTTAGGGTGACCATGGCAGGCAGGTCCCTTTGCCAACTACCCTCACCCCCCAAAAGGTCAGGCAGGCTGTGGGATGCAAGGGGAGATGGTCGTGGCTGATGGGTCTCCCACCACCAGCAAAACAGGGGGGAGGGACAAAGAAGGACAGGAGACACCTCCAAGCAGTTGGTCTCAACCAGCCTCTCTGAAAATTATCCCGATTCCAAAACCAGCAGCAGCGCCTCTGATTCCCCAGCTTGGCCAGCCACCTGCCTCCCCACCTTGAGTACGATTGCTCAGGGTGTGCCACTGAGCAAGCCTTTTGAATGGGGGGGTGGTCTTTGTATTCACTATTCAGTCAATAGGAACACCCCCCTCCCTGCACCCACCCACCACTGGCAGAGTTATGTGCTAAGTTCTACAACCCTGTTTATGCATCGCCAGTTAGTATAATTATGCACAAGATAAAAGCATTTAACTGACGATAACAATAGCTATCTATTACCGTGTCCCGTCCCACCCACCCCCAGTATATATATATATTAAGTAGCTTACATTATATATTGTGACAGGCTTTGAATCACAGTCAGTTTTAATATAGGATGTTGGGCATGCAGGCGAGTTGCATTTTAAGTAGTTGCCACTAGATCTCGTTGGTTGGATGATTTACTGCCCTGGACCCGGGGCAGATTCAGATCCTGGCCTTGCTGGGGGCTTCCTTCAACCTCGGCCTTTCTGCACAGAAGTCCAGGGCAAAGGTCAAGCAGGGGAAAGAGCACCGGCAGCCCCTTGGAGTGGCCAGGGTTGCCCTCTCCTGCCTGGAGGCTCAGAGCTGCTGCTGCGTAACGGCTCAGCTGCTCTCCAGAAGCGGCGATGCTGGCCTTGAACTTCTGGTCCGGCTCAAGGCAAGAGTCGAATCTCTTCTGGCTACCCTGCAGTTCCAAAGAGGGTGAGCTGGGAGCATTCCTCGGCCTGAAAGGCGAGTTCTGCCCCAGCCCTTGGGATCCCACTCTCAAAACAGCTGGAGCAAGTCTGGATGTAGTCCGGAGAAGGATGCCCTTCTGCTGCCAGTCAGGAGGGTTGGCACAACCCCCCCCTCCCTCTTTGATCCTGACCTGAGCCCCCATCAGGAGCCCCAGATATGGCGGCTGTTGCTCTCTCAGTGAGGGAGGGAGGGAGGAAGGAAGAACTGGCTCCGTGCAAATTTTAATACGGAACTTTGTCTCCTGGACTAGGAGTGGGTCAGAGCGCAGTTATTTTTTTGGTTTTCACACTTCGCTATTCTTTTATGCAGTTCATTACTTTAAAAAACGCCATGTTTTTAAGGTAAAATTTCTTGAGAATGATGTACTTTGAAAGTATGTTAGAAATATAATTGAAACAGATGTTTAAATACATTTTTGTGTGGGTGTGGTTTATTCTTTTTATTCTGTTTTATCACAGTGGAATGCTGAGATGGGATGGAGGCGATTCATGAACAGCACAGGCGAAATGGCACAGTGAGACAGGCTGGACACAGATAGAGCCATCCATGCTCCCCCCCTCCATCCCCCCCCCCGGTTGGACGTGGCTGCCCTTCAAGCTGGGAGCTCTGCAGCAGGAGGGGTAGGGGCAGATAGGATGGAGGTGCACACACATGCCAACACACCAGGGCGACGCACAGGTGGGCCATAAAACGAGGGGCTCTGCCAAAGCCTCATACAACTTGTGCAGACTCTGGAAACTATTGTAATCGGGGAAAGGAAGACCAAGATGCTCCCTGGCCTGGCTCAGTGGAAGAAAGGAGTTGTAGGGTCCAAAGCTCAGAAGTTTTGTACATTACCCTGTAGCCATTATGACTGCTAGAAAGCCAAGGTTTAACATGCTTTGGGGGAATCTGGCCCAGATCAACCAACCAAGAATTCAAGCAATGAATGGCTAGACTAGCTCTTGGACAACCCTTCCTTGACTCTGCTTTGAAGAGGCCCAGATCAGCCAGGCTCTCTATTCAAGGGATGCCCTTGGGTGGCAGGATCCCAAGCACCACGACCTAAAATGTTCTCCCCTTCGTCTGAAGTTCTCCACACAGACAGAGCTTCGCAACCCCTGTGGAATCTCCTCTGCATGCCAATGTTGCTGATGGTGCATGGGAGGCTTCCTCTGGGGGCGCAGGATCGAGCGCTGCAGTTCGTGACCAACAGCCGGCCTTGAGACAGGAGAGCGAGCCACAGGCGGCGGCTGCGCGGGTAGAGCTGCTCCAAAGGATCGAGACACAGGACCCAGCAACCTCAGGCTGAGGGGAACTGGGACTTTTTGATCATAGTTGGCTTCTGTCCCATGAAAGTGGGTGTAACCCCCTCCCCCCAAAAGCTGCCTTCAAAATAAAAGCAGAGGAGGAAAGGCAGAGAGAGAGAGAGAGAGAGAGANAGAGAGAGAGAGAGAGAGAGAGAAATGCAAAGTTTAAAAAGCCCTTAATATCCAGAGCCTCCTTTTGTGCACTAAAAAAACAAAAAAAAAAAAAAAAAAAAAAAAAACAAAAGGAAAAGGAAAAGGAAAAAATGTGGCAAATAAAAAGGAGCTGTTTAATTTTGTTTTCTTTTAAAAAAACAGCACATGATACGCGGAAAATAAGAACTTACATAAATTATACAAATGAACTTGACACGGGTCATTCTTGTTTCTGAAGCAGATATGTACAGTCTAGTTTGTGTTTCCTTTTTCTGTTCTGATAGTGTTAAGATGAACGTTGACAGTTTTTCTATACATTGCATTGATTTGAACTCTGAAATGGTACCCAAAGAAGCAACCTCCCCAGGGGGCGTTTCCTGCCTTCCTGATTTATCTGAGAGGTTTCAAGGCTGCTGCCCAGTGGTGGGGGTGGAGGTGGGGCAAACCGAGAGGGCCCTCCCTCTGACTTGGGGCCCAGGCGCACCTAAGCCTCAGTTGCCAGGAAACCCTAACCCTCCACAGCCCTTGGTGCAGCAGGAGGCGCACCAGTGAGGAGGCTCAGGGGAAGCCAGCAATCTGGCCTCAGGCCCAGCTTAAGCCAGAGCCACGTCTCAGTCAGACCCAAAGCGCTCAGCAGGGAGGAGCAAAACCGCTTATTGGTTATCACAAATATCGATATACTTGTTTGCAAGACAGGATTGCGGGCTAAAGAAATGTTGTTTGCGGGATGTCGTCTTTCAGGAGCATTTACAACTTTGTGCTCGGGTGTACAGAGGAGAGCTGGGAGGGGGAAAAAGCAGGCTGGGGGTTCAGAGCCGCCAGAGGATAAACGCTGTTGTGCAAAAGGTCCCCATAGGAGCTGCCCATAGGGGAGGCTGCCGCCAAGTGCCTGTAAAGCTGCTGAGAGCTGCCTGGGGAGGTGAGGAACTGTCTGTGCACCATGAAGGAGTGGAGCGCAAAGGGTTGCACCAGGGGGGAGAGGGCGGCCTGGTTTTTCAAGTACTGCAAGGGGTGGGAGTAGCCGGCCGCTGGCATGCNGGGAACTTGTGGCCCTCCAGTGCCCTGCCTGGGGGTGGGCCGTGCACTGGCTTGCTGCCCTCCATGTCCTGCTCTTTGGAAGGGGCTTCCTTTGGTAAGCGCAAGGGTGAGACTGCTCGGACCTTCTTCTCCAAAAGGCCTTTGTCCAGGTCCTCCAGGCTGCGCTTCAGAGGGCGAGCTGCCCCGATGCCCTGAGCCATGGCTTTGTGGCTCAGGACTGGGTGTACCATCCCGTCCAACTTTCTTGGGGCTGGCAGCTTGCAGGCCCTCAGGAGGGGCTCCCCCTGTTTCTTTGGGGTGGAGACCGTCATTGGGGAGACCCGACAAGCCTTTGGATTGCCATCCATCCTTAGAGTCTGGCTGGTCAAGGAGTGGAACCGGGCGGTGCTTTTGCCTTCCTCTACACCCCCAGGCGAACCCCGCAAGAGAGGGGCTGCCAAGGTTTTAGTGGTCTGTTTGTGGCCCCCTTTGGGAAGACTCAGATCTGTGGGCTGATCATCCGAGGAGGTTTCCCGGGAGGTCTTGTTCTCCGGCTGGTGCAAAGGCGGGTGGTAGCTGAGTAGTCGCCGGTCCTGGAGCTTATGGGGAGGGAATCCGGCAGCATTTTCCCCGTACATGTCTCGGGGGAAGTACTTGGAGCATGGCTGGCTCCCCAGGTGCTCGGCACGCCTATAGAGGCTGTGGAGGGGAGGGGAGGCGTAGAAGTCTGCCAAGAAGCCTGGCATGTGTGAGTGGTGCAGGGCCCTCCTCTCATTCATTCGCTCCTTCATATCCTGGATTTCTGACTTCAGTGCGTAGGATTCTGCCAGGGCACTCAAATGCTGCTTGGAAAAATCACAACATTCGGAGTCTGGCTTCTTGAGCAGGGACTCGTGTTGGTAGGCATCGTGAGCAGGCCTCCTGTCCTCCGCAGTCTTGGGTTTAAAACTCTGCACGTGTTGGATGACCGATGGCCTGCTGACCGCTGCACTGTCCATCGAGTGCCTGGGAGACAGCAGTCCTGGCCTGCCAGACAAGAGATCGTCCTTGCTGCTGAACTTCTTCTTGCTGATCAGTGGTGGTGGGGAGCCATATGGGTAGTTGCCACAGGACAGGGCTGCCCCACTCACCTGGGAGAGGAGCTTCTTTTTTGCCAGAGGGGACATTATGCCTGGGTTGCCCTTGGAGTAGAGTAATGGGGTGGAGCCAAACCCGGGATCCCCATTGAAGGGACTCGGGAGGTCCTTCTCCTTGAACATGTCGAAGTTCTGCACCACCATCACTTTGGGGCTCTGCTTCAGGGCACTGTGGATGTCCTCACTGCCCAACTGATCCACTTTCACCGTGCAGTTGGCAATGTAGTCCGCCATCTCTGGGATTTTATCGTCTTCCATCTCATTCTGACATGGGAGGGGCAGCTGGAGGCTGGGGAAGCTGCTGAAGGGGATTGCCTGGGCCTCCTCCTCTTCCTCAAGGCCATCTGCAAAACATGACACCCCGCGTAGTTCCTGCTTGGGCTCCTCCTGCAGCTCCTCCAGAGGTGGGCTTCTGATCATGGTTTCAGGGGAGACCAGAGATGCATCGGCCAGAGGCTCCTCCTCTTCCAAGAAGGCCACTCTGGGGGCCGCTGGAGGGGATCCTTCGGCAGAAAGTTTCATGGCTTCTGCTGCAGTCAGGTCCAATAAGCTTTTCTGCAATGAGCATTCCTGATTCTTCTCTTTGGCCGATGAACCCTAGTAAAAGATTTGGAGAGGAAACTGTGAGAAAACACCACCAAGACAAGCATCTTATCTGCAAACAAAGCCCTCGGCCTTTGCGCTGAAGCCTGCAGGGTTTTCTAGTGGCCTCCACAAGAGTTTTCCACTTGTGGAATAATTAGGACTCAGCCCCTCTCTTCTATCCCACCATAAGGTGCAGGCAAATGGAGCTACGTTCCTGATCTGCATCTTCAGGGTTGTATGGAGACCCGGCAACCTTCATGGAAGGCCCACCCATCAATTAAGGCAGAGGTGTCAAACTCAATTTCATTGAGGGCTGCATCAGAGTTGCGTTTGACTTTGGGGGTTGAGGAGTGTGTGGTCAGGTGGGTGGTCATAGCCATCTCAATGTCACACATCAAGGCTCTGTTTTCAGCCATGTCGGCCCTCCTGGGATGTTTTTGGCTAGGACAGCCTCCTGCAGCCCTCTGACAGCGAAAAGGGAGCTCGGGGAGGCCGTGTATGGCCCTTCTGAGCTCCCTTTTCGCTGGCAGAGGCACCGCAAGCCGCTCCTTTGATGTTTCCATGGTGGGCCCGCTGGCCAAATCTAAGCACCCCGCAGGCCAGACCTGCCCCTGAGCCTTGAGTTTGACACCCCTGAATTAAGGGAATGGTCGCTGCTGCTGTGTTCACGGAGCAGGCCAGGGAGAGAGAACCCGATCCCAGGCAAATGGATTCCTTTAATCTTTGTTTTAGATTGAAGCTTTCAAGGCTACCCAAGGCAGCCCTTTCTAAAAAGAAGGACCACCCTTAGGGTGGCTGGAAGGGGGTGGACCAAGGGCAGAGCTGAAGGGAAACCAGGCCAAGAGATTGGGAAAGATGCCCAGGACTCTGGGGAAGGCTGAACCGGATGTCCAGAAACGGGCCTGTTTCTGGCTTCCGGAAGCCCTCTGGAGCCCGGAGGCCGTTTTCGCCTCCCAGAAGCCCGAGGGAAGCCTCCGGACTTTGGGAAAGGCAAAAAAAACCTGGAAGTTCTGGTAGGCCACGCCCACCCAGCAACTGGGCACAGAACCGGTTGCTGGGCTTTTTGAATCCCACCCCTGCCTGAACGCGTANGCTGGGATTTTTGAATCCCACCCCTGCCAGAAGGAGTACAGAAAGCTCCCTTCCCCTTTCTGGGCAGGGCTGTCTTGGGCTTTCCCTGTGGCGAGCCTTCCTTCAGATCCTTTTGTTAAGAATCTCCCTCTTCCATTTCCTCTGTCAATCCATTTACACAGAGTGTGAACCTGAGGCCATTCGTGTGCTTCACCTCAGAAGCAGCTGCCTGGCCATCCTGCAAAACCACTTTCCTTCCCCAGCAGTCTTTGGGCAGGAGGCCCTGACCACAGCATGCTGGGCTAAGGAGCTAAGCTGTTGTCCTTCTCCCTCTCTTTCTCAGGCCTAAAGAGAAAGCAGCAGGAAAGGAATCACCTTAGAGAAGGAAGGTAGGCAGGAAAGAAAGCTCCATCTTCTCCTGGATTTGTGCCTCTGCAGCTGCTTTTAAGTTTCCTTGCCTGTTGAGAACGTGAGGCTGGCAGGAAGAGAGAGTTGTGGTGTTTGTCCAGGGCTCTCCAAGCGTGGCAACTTTATCTGGCTGAGGAACTCTGGGAGTTGAAGTCCACAAGTCTTAAAGTTGCCACGCTTGGAGAGCCCTGATTTAGTTAGCTTTTGTCCCCCAAAGAGAGGCCCCTGGTGATCAAAATGGAGAGGTTGAATCAAAGAATGAAAAGTTTGGGACAGACAAACCGGAACAGGCAGAACAGACCTCTGCTGGGTCCTGGGGCTTTGGTGCCTCCTCTCGCTCCTTCTTGCTCTTCATGTGTTCATGTTTGATGCGCTTTGTGCCAGCCAATTTTATCTTACTCTCCACCTCCTGAGCAATCTCTTGCTTTCGAGGCTTCACCTGAGGCAACGGCTTGTCTTCCTCCCCTTTAATGTATCTTTCATAGGGTAGGATTAATCTAAAGAAAAAACAACCAGTCAGTTATGGAGATTCTCGGCCATGGGAAGAAACCTCTCCTGGTAATGGAAAAGCATCATGGAAAAGCACCAGGACATCCTTCGGGACGGCTTGGAATAAGCAACTGCTTTGGGCAGGGAAGGATCTCCAGCTTGGAGGTCCAGGGTTGGGTCACCACAAGCATCAGGAGGGTCCTCCAGGTGGCATTAACAGATAATCAGAGTTAGAAGGGACCTTATAGGTCATCTAGTCTAACCCGCCGCCCAAGCGGGAGACCCTACACCATTTTTGACAAATGGCAGTCCAATCTCTTCTTAAAAGTCTCAAGTGATGACACTCCCACAACTTCTGAGGGCAACTTCTG
>AZIM01000959.1:121445-135423 GCA_000516915.1 Ophiophagus hannah
TTGCCAAGTTTGGAGACCCCTGGTTTAGGTGATCCTTATGCCGCAACCTGTTCACACGTATCAGGAAAATGAATGGCGGTGATGTGGATTGTTTCTTATGAGCACAACCTGTGAGTGATCCAGAACTGGCTCAGATGCATCCCAGAGCTGGCATTAGGAAGGAGGAAGCCAATTGGTGGGAGGGTATATAAAAGGGTAGGATGGCCACACTTCTTGAGTTCCAAACCTATACATACAAGATACCTTCTCCCCACAATTCATCTGACTACAAGTGTCAAAAGATACTTATTAAGCCTTCAGATCTCCTCCTATTCCATTCCTGACCTGTCCTATTTCTACCTTAGGTGAAGTTTTTTGCTTGTCCTCCATTCCAAATTTGTTTTAAGAATGTGATTTCCTATGGCTTGTTTGTTGGTGCTGCACTGTTGTTAGACACCTGGTCCTTTTTAGTAGATTGTAAACATTTTGTGAGCAGAGTAAGCATGTCCAAAAAAAGGCAGGAGATACCTGTAGGTGATACCTACATCCTTCTGAAGGTCCCATTACTTCCTGAGTAACTGAGCAAAACCTGAGCTGCATTCAATGAAGTCACCATTTGGCCCAAGATACCCTCTGAATTCTGAGCTACATGCTTGTTTATAATGCCATCATTTCCATTGCTGGCCTATAAAGTAGGAAGTTAAAAATTCAGGGAGCAATTTCCTCCCTCCCCTCCAACAACCAATACAGTGCTTTATAAAAGGGATTGACCTGCAACTTTAAAGGTACTGCCATATAACATTTTAGAACTTTTATAAATAATGCTTTTATCCTAATTGCAAGATAATACTCTGCAATGAAAACAGGCATAGAGTGCTTTTATAGGTAATGATTCAAAATGTCATTTTTTAAAAAAAAGAGTAAAAATGAACTGCCCGCATCCCTCCCTCCCTGAAAAGCGTTCAGGGTCCAGGACTAGATTTCATTTTTCTGAGCTCTTTGGGGCCTCCCTGCCAGACACGCTTTGTTTATAGAACCTGAGTTAACTATGTTCCTGTGCTATAGCTGGGCTGCAACTGCACTAACAATGGAAACAACAACAGGACTGAAAAAGCAGCAGACAATTCTCCATCCTAGGACTAGTTCTCAGTGCCATGCGCTGGAAATCTTCTGTTGCGATTCATTTTCTGTTTAATTTGGCTGCAATCCCAGCTTGCCCCGTGCTTTGCCACACTAATTTTATAATAATAAACTGTTTCACAATCTTTACGCGGCCATGCAAATAAAGGGGTTGCAGAAGGCATTTTCATTTGATTATCTTCTCGGCAAAAGGCATTGTATGGAAATTAAAAATATAACTTAATGAATCTGTGAAAAAATAAAAAACAAACATCCTACGATAATGTGAGAGTATCTGTTCTTAAAGAGAACATTTTTCTTAAAATAGCCTATTCATGATCATTAATCATGCCTGCCAGAGTTTCGCCTTCTTACCCTTACTGAGTCCTGCTGTTGACTTCATTATATATGGCCCCAAAATTCATTTTTAAAAAGGGGTTTTTCTTCATATTTGGAGGCTTGGTTTTGGAAATCTTTCCAAGGAGGGCCAGCTCACTTCTCTGCTGGTAAAAGATACTTGGTCTTAAGGCTGCTATCTTTTTTAAAGAATGCTTTTTTTAAAAAAAAAACATTTTAATTTCTTTGTATTACTGTTCCACTAAGGTTTCCTGCAACTATTTCTAGAATGTAATCTTTAGCACTGGAATTGGATTGAAAGCGGGCTGCATGTTTGCAATAGTTAAATAATTGATTTTGTTGCAAACCTTTGTGAACTCACAAAAGAAGAGGATTACATTTCAGAAACATGATTTTGATTCTAGTGAATTGCACTGCCCAACCGGAAGGCAGGATAATCCCAGAGAGACAAGACAAAGCCAGTGGGGCAGGACAGATTTATAATAAATTGCTTTTCAAATTTCTCAAACATTTAATGTGTTAGTGATATTTAGGGGAAGGAATGCTCATTATTTCAATTGTATTTGATCCAAATGCGGGTTATGCCTCTCTGACATCCCACTGCCTTCGTCGCAATGAGCATGTTCCGCAAGTGGACATTATCCAAGGCACAGGATGATGGGTAGCTGCCTTTTTTCCCGCTTCATTCTCTGACGATGGAATGACAAAGGGATGGAAAGACTTTTAGTGCCCCAAGGTGACTTTCAGACTGAAAGTCCCAACATCTGACTCCAGGAAATTGACTAAGCTGAAGCCCAAAGCCGGAAGCCACCCAGTGCTTTCTTTCTCGAATAAAATCTGCTGCAGTAGCCATGATGACATGCCATGATTTACACCAATGTTCCCCAACTACTGAGAGTTGAAGTCACACACCTTAAAATTGCCTGGTTGGGAAATGGTGGCCTGCACGACTAATCCTAGGCAGTGGCAAGTCTTAAAATGTGGTTTGAACAGTAGCTGCTCCTTGGAGGGTTTGCACTAAAGCTGAATTGGACCAAATGTAACAGCTGGACGAGACAATCTGAATGACTTTGAGGGATTTGGTCCATCCACACAGGAAGGTAGAGAAGTTATTTTGGTCCTTCAGGGGCCTGTCTTATGGGTGGGTGGGTGGCCAGGGANTTATGGGTGGGTGGGTGGCCAGGGAGAGAGGGAGAGAGAGAAAGTGATTTTTCTCATCACAAAATATTTCCTTCCTTCCTTCCTCCATCCCTCCCTTCTGCAAAAAGTAAATATTAGACAAATGATTTTCATAGACAGCAAAAGAATATATTTTAAAGCAATGGGTAATTTGCACTCTTTTGCTAGCTTAACCTTGGTTGGTAACCATCAGTGGACTTAGCAACGGCTGAGTTAAATCTTGTGCTGGTGATGACCTGCATATTCAGAGGGGTGGTGACTCTTCCCTCTTCTCTTCTCTTCTCTTCTCTTCTCTTCTCTTCTCTTCTCCGGAGAGGTAATAATCTACTGTATGTGATGGCAGGTGCTGCATCACATGGCTTCCTAATAAAATCTGAGAAGCATGAATTCTCAGGGCTGGGCTGAGCCCTAAAAGGCAGCACCGGTTCTCCCTGCAAGTGAGGAGGGGCTTGATCCAAAAGGTCCTGGGGCAGGCCTTCCTTTCTCCTGCAGGAACCATCTGATGAAGCTCCCTCGACTCACCTGCCGATACAGCTGACATCTGTGGTTCAGTCCTCTCAGCTGCTTTGGCTCTGCAAGCCAGCAACTTGATGGTTGCTAGGCAACTATTGTTGAATACATGCATAAGACATTAATTGTCTAAGCACTTTTTGAAAAAAGCAGAGAGAAAGAGAGAAAATTCTTAAAAGCGGAGGCTACTGTCATATCTAAAATTGGGCATGTTCTTTATCGCCATCTCTTCGAGTTGGTGTGCAGTGTGTTTGTGTCAAGGGGTGAAATGAGTCACAAATTACTCAGACATCAATCCCAAAATTGTCAGTAGCCTCATCTCATGCAATGACTCATTCAAAGAATTTTATGTCTTCTTAATCTTCTGCTCTTCATTATCCTGAGTGTCATTTTGCTTGACATGCAGTTGCCTTGCATTAGTTTGTATCATGAGGCTGCACAAGTGACATTTGTGACTTAGTAGTTCAACCCATTTAGAATGCCTGTCTCCCCGTAATGGAATCAGCAAGAATTCTCAATTATGTTGCTTCACAGGGATAGCGTAGCCCACAGCTGATACTGAACACTCTGCGTCCCCCCCCCCAAGTGCCAATTCCCCCCTTTGGACTTTGCCAGGATACCAGGCTCAGGAACAAATGACCAAGACAGCAAACAGGGCCTTCCATAAACTGATGCAAACTTTTCTAAATAAATGCAGGATCTAGATCCAGGGAACCATCAACGTCTGAACTCCCAGTTTGTGATGAGAGCTCATGCTAGAAACCTACTCTTGGAAGTACAGCATCTACTTCACCCAGTTGTTGTTGAGATGGCTGGGATCCTCTTTCTCGAGGAAGGCAGGATCAGTGGGGCTCAGTCTAGGGAGCAGAAGGGTGCTGCTGGTGCCAAGCCATTGGCTGCCATAATACCAGGAAGCCTTTCCTAGAGCCACAACTGCATTTGCCTGAAGCAGCTGCCGAGGAGCCTGTCTCCAAGAGAGGCTGCTGCTGCTCTGGTCTGAGGACATGACAATTTGGCGAGAAGAAGGTGGAAGGCAAGGGCAAGTCCTCTTGGCTGCCTTCATGCTTCTTCTCCCTGGCTATTGCCATTGGTCTTCGAATGAAGGCCATTCAATGGGCAGGAGAGGCTTAAACCAGAGACTGAAGTCCAGTTGCTACCAGGGCCAATACAGAACCAAAGAGATCTGGAATACCTCACCCAGACCTTCTGTTTTCCTAAAAAAGGTGCTGGACAGAAGCTTTTGCTCAGTCAACCAACATCAGGCCAACCACTTTGCTCTTCCAATGCCTAAGGTACTGCCACAAAGAAGAGGGGGTCAAGCTATTCTCCACAGCACCTGAGGCATCTGTTGAAGAATCAACAGATAGAAACTGATCAAGGAGAGAAGCAACCTAGAACTAAGGAGAAATTTCTTTAGAAGTTGTGGGTGCTCTAACACTGGAAGTGTTAGAAGAGACTGGACAACCATTTGTCTGAAATGAGCAGGGGATTGGACTCTGTCTCTCTGTTATTCTGCTCCTGTATCAGAAACTCCGTAGATCATGGTCTTCATGGCTCCAGGAGATCCCCCAGGCTCAATGTGATCTTATATGGGGAGGATAAATATAGGAATCTCCATACAATTGAGCCACAAACCCCAGTAGGCTCTTAAGCTATCCACCTCCTTGCTGATGCTGATGACTCTGCGCATTGGCCATTTCTGCTTCTCACGGCCTGGCTTCTAAGTTGAAAGATGTTCAGAGGCATCTGCCACCTCCTTTTTGGCTCACTGGCTGCTAGCGTATTTTAATCAATGTGCTCATTAAGATTGTTATAGAAAATAATCCAGGTAAATCAACCATGAGCTAGGCAGGCAATCTGAAAGGCCTACTTAAAGCTCTCATGGTGCATCTTGATTTTTGAGCTTGTATTAGTCAATGTTCTTTAGCCAAATGAATTTAAAATGCTATAATCAAGCCATATTTTCTAGTTTAACTCACCCCAAATAGCAAAATAAGTATATTTCTCTGTCTCTGTAATGAGGCTCTTCTGCTGAATATTCTGCTGAAATGAATAGCTGACTGGTACTTCAGCCCAAACACCAGAACTGCACAGCTCCTGTACATGCAAAGATATTGCCTGATCCCGGATGCTGAATCCACAAAAGGGGAGATCACTACAGCTGGGTCCTTTTGGATCCCCAGACCCTCAGGGATCTCAGGGGAGCAAGCAGCTGGGTAAACCGAAGGCACCAGTGGAAGAAACTCCTGAGGCAGGTTGCACATTACTTGATGTTCTGTATTTGATGACCACCAAATGAAAGGGTGGCCCAATTCCCCTGATAGCCCTGACTGGGGGAAATTTCCCATCCATGCTTCAACGAGAAAAGCCACTTTCAAACAGGTAGCCCCACCCCTTGTTTCTGTGGTCATAGGCCCCCTGCTGCCAATCAAGGTTATGTCCAAATGTGCCAGATCTTCAGGTTCTATATTTTGCTGGCATCCTGTCATAAAATGCAAGGGGAGAGGAGGGCGCAATGGAATGGAGAGGGTAGAGATGGGAATGGGAATCTAAAGACAATGGTGGGAGGCGGGTGACGGCCTTAACGGAAACCAGTTGCCAGGACCAGAATGCACTAGTTTTCAAGGACACCTGGCCTGAGAAAAAAATGCAAAATTGCATCGAGTGGTGCCAAACATCCAAGCCATTCCCCAAACAACATAGCATTGGACATTGATGAACTGGTCAAGAAGCAAAGGCCAGGGAAAAGGGAAAAGTGTAACCTTTTGTATGGGAATCTTCAGATCTAGCCTTTCTTTCACTGCAACCATTCAACTTTAGTAAAAGAACCTATCACTTCAACCAAATAGCGCCGAGGGTCTTTCGAAGGACCTGAGTGAGGCAAGCCTGACAAAATGACAACAAACTCATTAGCATTGTGACAGAAATCCTGCTGTTATATATATATTTAATAATATATCTAATTTAATTTTGATCAGAACTTTATATTCCTTCCTTTTACTTCTAACAATTTTAATCTTTAGTCCATTCAAATAATGTTGTAATGATTTCTTTTCATTTTTTTCTTTGTCTTTTGAGATTTTTAAAAAACTTTAACAAGCCTCTTTTGTAAATCCAATATAGGAAAACTATCCAGGTTGGTTTATTGTTTGTATAGTATATCAAGGCAATGCACGCATGAAGGCAATGCACGCAGGGCCTTTTAATTATTAAAACAGCAGCTTTTAAAAATTACGGCTAGTGAAAAAACATATTTTTCCATGTCATTCTGTAGTCTATCATTTTCAAATCGATTTTTAATTCAGTTTTGGTCTTGTTCAGGTGGAACTTGTTCCTCTTCCGTAATATCTTTTAAATACATTCCCTCCATAGAGGCTGATGTCTTTGTTGACACTATTAAAAATAACTTCTGAGTCCACTCTTCAAAAACATCCCTTGATATGTTTAATGGTATAATTCTGTAATGTTAAGTCAAATTTATGAGTTGATGAGTTCTTCTCCTTTAATGAGTTAGTATCTTTTAGTCCCTCCCATCATCATCATTATTATTATTATTATTANNATTATTATTATTATTATTATTATTTTCATAGTCTGGGACTGGTAAAAACTTAACAGTTCAAGTCCTAACCAAGGACCTATGAGCTGTTAAGGTAGCATCTCAGTATATAGGCAGTTCTGAGTAGGATGTTGTTTTGCAAATTCAGGATATTCAGGGTCTAATAAGTTCAAAAATTCCATGTATCTAGGCAGCCCTTTGAGCATTGCTCCAAGAGCTCCTATTAGTATAGGTACAACCATTGATTTCTTCCTGTGTAATTGCTCAACTTCAATTTCCAAATCATGATATTTGGTTATTTTTTCTAGCTGTTTCTCTTCAATTCGTGCATCACCTGGTATTGCAATATCAATGAACCAGACTGTTTTCTTTTCCATAAAAGTGATGTCAGGCATGTTGTAGGCCAGATGTCAGTCTGTTTGGATCCAAAAATCCCACAGGATCTTGACTTGCTCATTTTCAAGAATTATTATTGTTATTTCAAAGGAATTGTTATTGTTATCATTATAGATTTAATCTTCAATTTTTCAATTTAATCTTCAGGTTTTTTTGCAAAATCATCATCATAATCATCATCTTCAAGTCAATTCATAGTCTGGGACTGGCAAAAACTTAGCAGTTCAAGTCCTAACGAAGGACCTAAGAGCTGTTATATATACATCTGAATATATGAGTATATGGGCAGTTCCGAGTAGGGTGTTTTTTTTTGCAAAGTTAGGATATTCAGGTCTAATAAGTTCAAAATTTCCATGTATCTAGGCAGCCCTTTGGTGGTGGTGGTGGTGGTGGTGGTGGTGTTGTTGTTGTTGTTGTTGTTGTTGTTGTTGTTATTATTATTATCATTATCATTATTCATCGCACAGTCACACAAATATTCAGACTGGGTTTGGACCTATCAAGTCCTTACCAAAGACCTGGGAGAGGCAAATCTGGATGTTTGACGGTGTTACAGATATCATCGCAGGATGGAAGCAGTTCCAAGTAAAGTCGCCTTCTGCAATTGACTGAGGGCAAATTTGTCAATGCCTATTTGTTGGCATTGTAGAGAATGTAGAGGCAAACCAGGGAAAGTTGGTAGTAGAAGAATCCAACAGAGATATACAATCATTACTATTGTTGTTATCATTATTATCACTATTAAAAATCATTTTTAACAGTCTTAAGATTGTTGGGTATAGGTATTGTATTTATCTTCACAGTGGTAGGAAACTGCTAAGCAATTTCAGCAGTTGAGCAGCTGAAATGTGGGTGGGGGGTAGTCCAAGAATTCCCTCACATCATCTGCTGAGCATCCCTCTGACTACAGGGCTCCTTCCTCTGAAGGGCCGAGCAGTCTATGTCGGGTTAAATGATGATATCCCATGGAAATAAGAATCCTTCTCCCATTTTTGGACCTAGTACAGCAAAAGCAAACATTGTGCAGCAGCACACATGTTGTTTGAAATAATTATATGGACTGAGCTGTATAAAAAAACCCGAACAAACAAACACTGGGCAGATATCTCTCAAATGGAGAGGACCATCCAGATTCAGACAATGCTTTTACTCCTCCATTATGATTTCTGAGAAGCCGACCGATCTGGCATTGTAAGAAATGGAAAGAAAGAAACTGAAACATACTTAAACAAATCAGGGGTGGGTAGGAGGAATGATATTTTCTAAATGGTTTGTTCACAATTTGTCCCGTCCACCTATTTTCACCACCTATTTAATGTTTATCCATCCAGTTCCTTGTCTTTAGTAGCCATTCAGCCAAGGCACACAAGTCACTTACTCGCTCTAGGGCAGTGGTGGCTAACCTTTTTGGGCTCCTGTGCTGAAAATTGCTCTCTCTCGCACACGAGCACCCAGAAGGCAATGCACGCAGGGCCCCCCCCATGCCCCCTGTGCGTGCGCGCACAACCCCCCTGCATGCCACACATCTCTGCGCATGCACACGTGTCTCCTACGCCCCCCGCGCATGCGTGCCAGATACCTCACAATCAGCTGTTGGGCAGGTGGTGTGCGCACATGCACAAAACACCTGCTCTGGGCTAGGGCCCGCATGCCAGCAATAATGGCTCTGCGTGCCACTTCCGGCATGCGTGCCATAGGGTCGCCACCACGGGTATAAAACATCTGTAGNTTCCGGCATGCGTGCCATAGGTTCGCCATCATGGCTCTAGGGTTTTGCCTGACATACACAATAATTTCTCTCACACAAACATATAATAATATTTTCTTTTACAGATGGAAATAGTAGCCTAGTTTATCAGCCTGGTCAACGTCTGGGCACACATCCTGTTCCTCACCAACTGTGAGTACACTCCTGGTCAGTCTGGCCAAAGAACCACAAATATGACCAGGCCCCAGTTCTGCCTCAAATGTTCTCCTGCCATTGTGCACTAAATTTGCCTGCATCCCATAAATCAGTGGGGGGGACGACATGCTGTGTTCTGAGGCACATCCTCTTTTCTAGTGAGTGTGTTTAAGAGGCGTAATTGAAAGATAGGAAACATAACCATTCAGGGAATATTATTGCAATATAAAAAGGGAAATTAAAACTGTTTGTTATCAATTTTTTCTCTTCTGTTTTCTGTTTTCTGTTTTCCTCTTCTATAGTGCGTCACCTCCCAATTGCCCCAATTTTCTGCTGAGTGTGTTGATTCCTTAAAGGCATGGTCATCAAATGCATATAATTGTGGAAATGAAATTGTGAGGCCATTAAAACAGTAATACACCAGCGCTTCCAATAGATATCAATTCTTTTCTGATAACTAGTTGTCTGTGACTGTAACTTCACACACTAGTGATAAAAATAGCTTAATTCTTCTATTTTGATGCAGATATTATCAGAGGACTGCCACAGACACCCAATAATTTCTTCAGAAATCTTCTTCATTCACAGTGTGTGCCATCTTTTCCTGGGCCTTCCAGATGTGTTGGCTGAGCTGATGGATGCTCCACACAACTGGAGGGCATCCATTGAGTAAAATTGCTGTGGAGTGTTTACAAAGGTCACAGTTTTTGACTCCACAATCTACTTGGACTGTTGAGCAAAGGGTTTAATGAACTCATACGCCATCCCAATCTTTTCCAATTTGGTGCTCTGTCATTTTTAGCCTTGCTGGAGGACATTTGCAGAACATTACAAACTGCAGCCCACAAGCCCTCCTTCTAAACAGCCATTAAAGAGAAAATCTGAAATGTACACATTTCAAAGACGGCTTCACAAGCATGAAGCCTCCTTCCAGATGTTTTACATTTTGAATTTCCCAATAAATGAATAACATACTACGAAAGCAAACAAGAACTGATGTTATTTAGTCTAAGGTTCTAAAATGGCATAACATCTGTAGTGAAAAACTATTTCAAATAACTATATGTAAGTATCTACAGGGCTCAATTAGATTTGAACCTAGTTTTCTTTTGCAACCACCTCCAGGACTTAAAAGAGAGATAAAAGTTATTAAGGAAGTTGGAAGTGTTTTAAACATAAGTGTTTCTTTGGTCCCACAGATCTTCAGGGTTTTGAAACAAGACCACATTTTGCTGAATCTTTTTTTTTTGCAATGACACCTTTCTTACTATCTGCCTTCAGCTTTATACTGGGGGAGGAGAGAGAACCCTGCATCCCATCTAAGGAAGCAATCGGGACCTTCCTCTTCCCCCTTTTTAATTGTTCAGCTCCTCCAATGTTTGATATTAGCACAAGGAATCAAAGCTGTTAAAATAAAGCTCCTCTAATCTTGTAGCAATTTTTCTCAAGCTGTTGAAAGCAAGCCTTCAAAGTCACAGTTGGGAACAGAACAGCACAATGGTTAGTGCTGCACAATTTCCCCCTTCCTGCTGCCTATGGACATTTCCCCCTTCCTTTCCAGTGCAGAAGGAGGGGGGGGACGACAAGGTCTCGACATCTCCACCACCTACAATTGGATGGAAATATTGCTCCCATGGGAGAAGCTGGAGATCCCCCCATGAAACAACCCTGCTGCCACGGGATGTCGAGGTAGCTCCACTGGAATATCTCAGGTGGCCCCATTCCAGCCCCGATTGAGGCTGGAAGCTTTCCAAAGGCTTTCCAAATGGATGCTTTCTCCAAACTGAACTTTGGCCCAATCTACAACCAGCCTGAACTGTTATTAAAAACCCTTCTATAAAACCTCATCCAACTTTATCTGCTTTATAAATACTGGATATTTGCTCATTAACCCAGAATAAGTGTTGCTACATTCTATAATCTTTTCACTTGCAATGGATTGTGAAATGCCTTTAATTAAAAATCTGGAACAATTCTAAACGTGGTTTGCAGACTCATTTGCAAGGCATTTGGGCAAAGTGCCTCCTTTTGAAAAAATCTATAAGATCCCTGCATGTTTATTAACGTTCCATAATGATCACATTTGCCTTGTTGCATTTTATCCAAATAACATTTGTATGTGTGCTACACACCCCACCCCACTCTTGTGTTAAAATTAGAAATCCTAATGTAAGGCTGGAATTTGTGGCCATTTGTTCTAGGAAGAGATCCATTTTCTTCCCTCCTTCACCCCAGATCAAAATGCCCCTTTGCTGCAGTCCCTCCTAGATCTGCCAGTTGCAAAGAAATAAGATTTACCTTGAAAGTGAGAAATCAAACCTTTGCTACCTTTATATTGCTCTGACAAAGAGAAGGTTAAAAAAGACAAATGCAAATTAATTTGGCTAAGAGTAATTAACTAATTGCGTGTTGAGAAAAATTAAACAATGTTCAAAGTGAGTCACTAGCTGTGTTTTTGTTCTTTGTTCCATTTTCTGGCACACCCTGCGTGTTTCCTTTCTTCTTCAAAGAAATACTGCATGCACTGGAAAATATGCTGAGCGTTTGGAACGAAGGGGACAGGCATACGAAGGGATCCTGGGCTGCTCCTGCTCCTGTATTGAAGCCAAGGAGACCTGGAAGGTGAGGGATCTGCTCTCCAGCTGGGGAGGAGTGGATCCTCCTGCCTCTCCTGCCCAGGTCAGAAGAAGGCAAGGAAGAAGCCCAGCTGCTTCTCCTGTGCCACAGACTAAGTCACTCCTGGCCTACCTTTTTCACCTATTTTTACCTTGCTGGCAAAAAACCAACGCCCACTAATTTCACCGATGCCTCTGTGCTGAAATGGCAAAAGCATTCACAAGAGCAGTAAATCCACTTTTTAAGAATCTGAATGTCCCACCTCCAATGACAACCTTCTTAAGTAATGTATAAGATTTCGATGCATGCTTGTATTGTAAGGGGTTTGTTCTCCAAACGGTGGAAAGATTAGCAAGACAACATAAAAGCAATTGACAAACCTTTGCATCCTCTGTTTGATGGCTGGAGGATCAGTAACAATTCCCTTTGAAATCCTCAAAGAATTATCCACTGGAGCCAGAGAGAAAAGGAACAACCTGAACTCTCCAGGTCAGTCAGTATTAGTAATTGTAACTATTGCAAGGAGAAGAGTTGGAGTGGCTGATGGCCAGCTCAGAAGTTCACTGCCGAGGGGAATTTGTGGAGCCAAGGATTTCATGTGTCACACCTCAGGATTGCACAGAATAGATGCCCTAGATTCAGTAAATCAGTTCGTAAGCCAGTGTTAGTGAACCTTTTCAACATCAAGTGCCAAAATGGGAGCGTGTGCATGGGGGAATTCCGGAAACCGGAAGAGCAGCTCCCTTGCGCATGCATGCGGGAGCGCCGGAAACCGGAAGAGCAGCTCCCCTGCTGTGCATGCACGCGCTGGGAAGCTGAGATTCCGGTTTCTGCACACTGGCCATCTGGTGTTCCGGTTTCTAGCACACATGCGCATGTGAACACCAGCTGGCGCATCGGAAACCAGAAGCTCAGCTTCTTGGCGCATGCATACACACTGGGGGAGCTGCTCTTCCGGTTTCCAGTGCTCCCGCATGCGAAGACCAGCTGGCCAGAGCCCATGCCTGCGCTGGAACCTGGAAGAGCAACGGGCGATGGCTGGCATGCCCGGAGAGATGGCTCTGTGTGCCACTTCCAGCACATGTGCCATAGGTTCGCCATCACGGTCCTAAGCCCTGAGAAGAAAGTCTGCAGACCTGCTCCCATGAAGCCTTAGGACAGTCTCTTTCCTTTCCTTCTTCTGGTTGAATTTTGGCTGGAAGATTCTCCCCTTCCCGTCCGCTCCAGAGATTTCAGGTATGCCCACAATAGCCTCCTTGCAAAGGAGCATTAGCTAAAATTGTTCTGGATTTCAGTGGGAGAAACTTCAAGTGCTGACATGTAACCGCAGGTCACGTGAAACATAATCATACTCTTAAACCAGCCCTGACATAATATCTCTCAAAGCAAAATTACCGCAAATGACTGCTTTAGCTAAGAACTAGCCAGGAGCAAAACAGAGCTATGTAAGAGTAGATTTAGCCATAAATACCTCCACAATGTTTTACGCCACTTTATCTTAAAAAAAAAGAAAAAGAAAAGGAAGGAGTTGTGCAATAATTAACGGGGGGGGGGGAGCGAACCCAACCCTGTGCCCTGTTCTTTATTCCTGCAGGGGGCCTGTGAGTTGTTATTTCATCGCCCCCCAGCTGTCACACATTGCAAATTATGCACCAAGAAGCATTAAAGAGAATAAACACATTTAAATGAAAGCTGATGTAATTCATGATAAACAGTCACTGGAAAATATTACATTGTTGTCTTTCTCGCTGCTGTTTAAAGCAGGTTTATTCTGAAGAATGAGTCCATATTCTGACATAGATCACTTATTCCTTTGTTCACTGTGTTACTTTCAGGAATGTTGGCACTTACATGATAGATTTTTTTTTAAAGGTTCTCTTCTGTTCATAATAATTACTGATCTCCCAGACCTCAGGGAATGTAACAATGTAAATTTGATAGTGTGATTGATGAAAACACTTCTGAACACACAATGCAAAAAGCTTCCAGCAGGAAACACAAAAGGCATCCAGGGTGGTCCAAGCAGAGGACAGAATGTGGGGATAATAATGTGTGAACCAAGATGTTTGTCTAAAGAGAACATAAATTACTTAATAGCTTAAATGGCTTAAAATAACTCCTCTCTGCATGGAATTTGGTTCACTAGAACCCCAATTACTGAAAAGGCATCAGTGGAAGATACTAAATATAGTCTGCTAATTCAGTTTTTTTTTCAACTATAGAGAGCTCTGGTTGACATGGATTCAAAGAGTCAAACCATCATGGAATAGACCTTGGAAGCCAGTCCACTGCTTAGTGGACTTCTGATCAAGGACCACCCAGCCTTGGTGAAGATTAGAGGTGGTATTCAGCAGGTTCTG
>AZIM01000960.1:21739-38497 GCA_000516915.1 Ophiophagus hannah
GGCTTCAGAGCTTCACTCACCTAGGAAGATCAGTAATGGCAGGGCCATAGCGGAAGGCAGGCAGCAATGGCAGGCCTGGCAGGCAAAAGCAGGCTGCAGGCATGGTGCACATGCGCACAATGTTGCACATGTGCAATAGGGACTGACTGGGCAGGGAGTGGAGAAGCGGGCTGAGAGGGGCGGGGCCAGCCAGGGGGCCATTTTACCAGTTCTCCGAACTACCGGGAGCCCTAACATCTGGTTCTATAGAACCGGACAGAACCGGTAGAATCCCACCCCTGCTCTGCGTGGCTCCTCTGGTGGACTAGGCTTTGGTGCTTGCCCTGGTTTCACTTTCCTCCACTGGAGATCTCCGGATGCCCTTTCCATCCTTGCCTAGCCTCCCCCCCCACAGGAGGCAGAGATGACGCTACTACACGTGGAAGCGTGGAGGAGAAAGTTTGCAGGAAGCAGTTTCCTCTGAGTCCAACTTCTGCCTTGACAGATCTCGTGAGAGGAGGAGCGGGTAGCAGGGGAGGTGCATAAGAGAAGGCTGCCCCAACAAGCCAGCATCTTTACCACACATGATTGGAAAAGAGGATTCACTTTTGAGAAGGGCCAGCCTCCCTCATGCAGGACATCTCCTTTGGCGTGTTGTGCACAGGCACAGATACACACACACACACACCATTCCAAGCTTGGAGATTTTTTATCCAAATCTGAACTTACAAACTGCCAATTATGCCTGGGCTTGGGGAGAAGGCCCTCTGTGGATAAAAGTCCCCAAACTTGGAATGTGTATGTATGCATGTGCACACACAAACACTTGGCTGCCAGCAGTTTGGGGAGGCGAGAAGCTTTTGGGGCACTTTGTAGTAACAAATATAGCAGAATCAACAGAAACTGGATACATTTCTAATATTACATCAATTTGTAATAAGAATAATAAGCTGAAAAACAGGATTATTGGTGATTTTCTTGCTTTTATGTCTTCAAATACTTTTTACCTGGGTATGATTATTAGGCATTGTCATGAAAAATGATAAAATGCATTAGTTTACTTAAAACCCCATTACTACAATTTTCAAATGTAATATGCTCATTTTAAGATGTTTTTCACTCAGTGAGCCTGTTTACATGCCTCATTATCCAAATTTTCTTGAACTTGCAGAAAAGTATATCACTTTATATCAGCCTCCATAGCCCCTGTTCCGTTAATGTTGTGAATCCAGAGGTGTAAGGAGCATTAAACAAAGCCACTGATTAAACCCTCTGGCTTAGCTGCATCCACCTTTCTGAACATTATCAGCCAGTGGAAAATCATCTGTCAGCAATCATCCATACCACCCCAACCTATTTGCTAAAGTGGGCAGCTCCTCAGCTCAAATATCAATTGTCCAGTAGAGTTATTGCAAGTGTGATTTTAGTGTGTGAGGGCTAAACTCATGCTTGGTACAAGCGTACTTAACAGCTGATTGTTGAACCTTATGAACAGCTGCTGAGGGTAACAAACCAGGATAAAGTTAGAGAGCCCCTTTTGCTTTATTAGACAGTCTCCATCACTTTATGGATCAGTTGAAAGCCTTCTGGAGTGTTAATTAATTTGATTGTGGAGGTTGCACAGTAAATCAGGTGAGGTTCTCCCCCTTTACCAGGCAAAGTTATTCTATTATTGGAAGGAGAGCTAACTTCCTCCTTATTGTCTTGCTCCTCAACCACTGGTCAGTTGTGGAGAAGGCTGCAGAAAGCTACTGCTAGAGTAGCATCTGGCATTGTACCCCATTCTCTTTCCTTGGAAAAAGAAAGCATGGAAGCAGAAGAGAACGATCCCAGAGGAATGCTGATACCAACTGGAGTTGTCAAGAAATACCAGCTTGTTTCCACCAAGAGAACAGTCAATGAAGCACATGTGATGCCCCTGCATGTGTTGCTACCAGTGTAAGCGGAAAGCTTTAATACCAAAATGGAACAACTAAGAATGACTTAACTCTGTCATTCATGGGTGAAGATAAGATGAAGGCAACATCATTGAGGCATACAAAATGAAAAGATCACTAATTTGTTTGCTCTTGATCATAGTGTGTGCATGTCTGCAAAGCCCAAAGCTAACATTCAATTAATTTCATTAAAAAAAATCATTTGGAAAGGAAAAGAGTATTGAAATCCTGCTAAAGTGAAAAGAATTATAGAGGGACTGCCTAGGCATAAAAAAGTGGCAGTATGAAACCTCCAAACTCTACTCTAAATCACTCATTCACTCACTACATTCGTAAAGTATGTGTCAGCGCTACTAATATGCAAATAGTTTGTTGCATAATGACGTATTATGAAGCAGCCTTTTTGCTTCACAATCTTACAATATTGCCTATCCATTCCATCACCAGATAGTATAGTTTCTTTCAGCTATAGCTTTAATGTATAAATGAGCAGTCCAAGCCGCACTAAATAATTTTAGGGATGAGTGAAATGTAGTTTAAAAGTGACTGAGTATCTTCATTGCTGGAATCTCTAGTCAATAATATTGCATCTTAATTAGATAAAGTTCACTATTAGGCATACTTTTCAGCACTGATTGGCAGCTTCTATGTCTTTCCTGGGCTTAAATAATGGAAGAGGAGGTCAAGCAGCATGTTATCAATGCACTGATGAAACTTTATTTCATCTCTGTGAATGTTCTCTTCTACAATTTCATGCAAATGTTAAGGAGCATGGGAGACAAGATGGATCACTGAAGAGGTCCCATTCATAAGCTTTTTTTTACTGCCTAGTAAATTATGTTATATATTTCTGAAATGCGTCAATTCAGTTAAATTTAATTGTTAAAAGACAATTATAAATATAAAATACTATTACCTGATGGTGCTACTGAATGGAAGGCTACTATTCAAAAATTAAGAAAGATGACCAGCTTGGTTAGAATATTAAAAATTAATCTTTTCGTTCCTATGCTATATTTCATAGACCAAAAACTAGGCACACATTTAGAAGAAAGAAAGAAATCTTTGTGTATGTTGCATCCATCTTCTGCAGACAAAGATCTCAAATCATTCAGAAAAAATATTTTAAATCAATTGGGCACTGAAAGGATGGTGAGGTATGAAATATGATAATAAGGAATCTCCTTAACGACAAATTGAAACGTACATTGTTAAGCCCTGTCCTTTTAATGCTGCTTTTACTTACCTACTGCTTTGTTCTTGCCAGCTTGCACTTTGCTTCCACTGACCTTTTCCCAAGAAACAGGATCCTTGTGAACATACAATGTTTCTTCTGTCCTTGGGGTGATATTATCAGGAGAAACTTGGCCTAGGGTGCACAGTTAGACAGCAGCTAAATTGGACCGGCTGAAGCGGACAAGCTAAAACAGAACCCCAATCTCCATTCAAAAAACACACAAGGGTTTGTGAAGATATTTGAGAGTCAATATTGTAAATTGTTAGTATATTAGGTTACCATCTCTTCTGAAAACTGTGTTTAAATTTATTTAGTGTGATTGTGTGAGCGAAAACATGCCTAGACATCCATGATGGGGGCAGGTGGCAAGTAACAAAATTGAAGTGTGACATCATCACACAAGAGGTAGAACATAAGTAATTTGTGTTATGACACTATCATACCACACGTTGTCAGTTTGATACCATAATGCCTATGAGACAGAAAGAGATGGTTATAGTATTGTTTGACTTCACCCTAATAATGCAATTTCCTAACAGCCCAGAGGCAATCATATTCAAATGCCATTATATAGAATGTCATGGTTCCAAGTAATGCTCCCAACCAATTCAAGACTGTGAGGCCTTGGCTTCCTCAAAAATCCGGTTTATTGGGTAACATCATATCGGTACGGTCAAAGGTGAAACCAACACTGAATAATTCCTGCATTTTTTGAACAATTAAAGAATAGATACCGTGTACTCCCCTGTGTGACAGGTCATATTAGCCAACCAAGCAGGTGATGAACTTCTCAGCTCTCCCTCCTGCCATTGCTAGGGCACACTGATTTGGTTTTGGTTCTCAGGAGCCTTATCTGGCACATTGGAAGAAAACATTCTACATTCCATAAGTCCCCCTCCCCCTAATAAGCATGGCAACTAAGAAACAAAGCAAAAAAATATGGCTTCCGCTAGAGTCATTTTGAGAGTTAATATAGAAATCATCTTCAGGCTTTCCTGATCAATGCAAAATTTGGGATTGAAGGATGAGAAGGAGATGCTGGAGATGGACCCATTCCTCTGCTCCCTGTCCTGGACTCACATTGCAGTTCCTGGATTAGGAACACACCCACAGAAGGCTACTATTTGCTGACGAAATACGGATAGGTGCAACAAGTCAAAATAGCAGATTCTGACCTGTTACCTAAACAAAAATATTGTTTGAACAAATTCCCACATTTGTAGGTAAGCAAAACAAAAAAGTTTCAGACCACAAATAAAAGCTTTACCCATTTTTCTTTCATTTTTGCTGAGAATGATAAAAAGAACATACTTGAGGCTTAGAGTGGCACATTCTTTTAACAATCATTTATGATTTCCATTACATTAAAACACCTTACTGTAGAGCTGGATGTAGGAGCAAAGTACATAGATTCAGGTGCTATATGTACACCAACTCTTGAAAAAACCAAAAGCTGCTAATTTTTCATCCTAAAAGTAGTAACATTTAATTAACATGACAAATATTGTGTTAAAGATCATTTTAAATAGTTACGAAAAAGTCTATAGCATTCAACAGCATGAATTATTTTAATCAGAACTCATGAAAAATGATTATCTTACATTGCAGAAACTCTGCATAAAAACGGGTGGCATGGACTACAAACATGCTAAACAGTCCGAACAAGGGTGCCATTTGATGGGTGCCATTTCATCCACATAAAAATAAACATTTGTTACTCTTTGTGCTTTCCTGCCCTGAGGTGAATGGCCTGTGTGAGAACTGATGGTAAAAAAGAAAAATCCAAAGAAACAGATGTGAAAATGGCAGGAGCTATCAATTAAAGGATAGCTCCATCTCCTTTAATAGGCCTGTTTGCATTTAAAAGCATTCTGGAAAAAGTGATAATTACTTGATTGATGGTAATTCCTTTTCTAGTGGAAGGGAAGGTTATGGTGCCCTGAAGACTATCAGTTAAAAAAATAGTTGTCAGGCTAAACTGTAAGAATCGTTTATGAAGCAGTATGTATTATTTAATCAAGCTTTTCAGAACTGCCTTGCAATCATTCAAAATAGCATTAATAAAATCAATGCATAAACATCACATAAAATTGGCAAATAGCCAAGGGGAAAATACCAGAGTGGAAAAAGAAAACCTTTATTTTTAAAACCTAGATGACTGTTTATCCAAGAATGATACGTTCCATTTCAGAAGAGAATCTAACCCTAGCCAGATGTAAAGGAAGTGTATAAAAAAACTAAGACCACTGTGTATATAGGTAGTCCTCAAATTATTACCTTAATGGAGCCTGCCCACTACTGCTGAAAGTCGAGATAAACTTTAAATGAAATGCCTCATTAACAACGCCCCCATCTCTGCTCTCCCCAATGCATTCGTTAAACAAATGTATGGGTCATTAAGTGGAGCATGAGGTGCCTCCTCCCACACTTTGAGATACCCCATGCCCCACTACTCCAGTTAGTATCACATTGGCTACTTTCCATGAATCCAGGATAATATCTGACATACAGATATTCTTATTTTTGTTAGCAATTCTGTAATTTCATTATCAATTTATAAGATCAAGTACTGTTATACTACTATTTTCAGAAAGTCTCTATCTTCATTTTCTTGTGTGATTAATATGTTGCCAAATATAAATCTATGAACAGATTTGTTCCCATTCATGTTATGATTCTATTGTGCCAAAATCCAATCTATTGTGCACAGTGAACAACAGAGTTGGGCAAATCAAAGTCTGCAGACCACATTTGGCACTAGCTTTTCTGGTAGGTGTGTGGGCATGGGCAATATTTTCAGCCCTTCTGTAAATGGGAGGCTTTAAGAGGCAAAATGGGTGTCTTGCATAATGCATAGTATGTTTTTTCCCCATTCTGTTTTCCTGAGATATCAAGGACATCTATATGCCTTACATAATTTTTACACTCAGCTAAGTCCCAAAGCAGAGTTCTATTCCAGTGTGGTGAAATTTTGTTTTGGATTTTTGATATTTTCATAGTCCTCAGATAGCAGTTAGTCTGCAGATCCTCTTTACTAGGGCCAGCCCTGAGATGAATTTGTATTATTCCATTCCTTATTCTTAAAGCTAGTTCTTAAATTCTTAAAAGCTAGTTTAAAATGTATGGTTAGTAGGACTAAAATTTTAAAATATTTATTTCCATATTATTTTTCTTTGTTTTTTATTCATATGATTTATTTATTTTTTATTATTATCATCCCAGACAAGTGAGTTTGGAAGTGGAGGAGAGCATATGATTTTAAAAAAATCATTAACTAGAACTCCTGGCACTCAAATTCTTGAATGGACCTTAAGAAAGAAGAATACTCCTTGCTATGTATCTAATACATATTCTCAGCAGTGTGAAAACAGTCATACAAATATCCACCCACATGGGATTGTTGTTTTGTCTATTGCTATTTTATGGTTCAGTCCATTCTGTCTTGGTTAGATGCTCTATAATTTTTCAATTAATATAATATCAGTCTAAAAGGGGGGAAAGGTTGCTTTTTCCTTCCTATCAGAAGCATCAGCATCCTTACCTGATCATCTGATCTCCTGTTGATTATTACACAGCTTCTGGGAATAATGGAGTCTTTGTTCAATGTTATAGCTGACACAGAAAGGTCAGGGTGCCCTCCTCCACCCTTCCTCTTCGTATGTTTTTGGTGGGATGAAACAGAAGGCAGGGGCTATGTGTTGGTGGAGATTCAAAGCACCCTATATTTACATGTTAGTTATTCTGTAGAGAAAATAGTTACAAAAGGGAAGCACAGAAAAAGTGAAAACACTAAAAAACATCACTCTGTTATGCATTGTTATTTTCAGATTTGTATGGAACATGCAGAAGATTCTAAGTTTGTGTGTGCGTGTGTGTGTGTGTTTATAGGTTTCAACTGGGCCCAATACCCAAGCAGAGTGAGATTAACATACAACTGTTTTAATGTTAGAATCAATGGGATACTATCTGCTTCACTCTAATTTTAGGCCTCCCAGAAGTTCATCCCAATCTGTTTCTCTGAAAGTATAGGTAGTCCTCAAGATATCACCGTAACGGAGCCTGCCCATTAGGGTCACATGTCTCAATGGTTGTTAGGTGAAGCATCTCACTTAACACCCACTCCCCATCCCTGCTCTCCCCACTTAATTGTTAAACAATTGCTGAGTCATTAAACGGAGCCCAGGGTGCATCAGGGATGGGAGAGGCCCTTGGAGACCTAGCACAGGCATAGGCCCACCTGCCCAGCCCTCCCAAATCTTCCCCACTCCCACTCCCAGAGGTGCCCTGTGCTCTGCTTCCCATCCTTCAGGTCCCCTCAGGCCTTAAGCCTAATTCCCACCCCACCAGGCCAATCACCCTCCTCCTCACGTACCTTTTGAAGACCTAGAGCCCTTCCAGAGCACCAGAATAATGATCACTATGGTTGATCATAAGGGCAAATGTCTTCAGGAGCACTCTAGCCATCAAAACTTTGTAATAGGTCATATGTAATTTTGGGGGAGTCTATTGCAACTTTGAATGTTTGTTATATACCTGTTGTATCTCAAGGACTAACTGTACATTGTACTATGATATTCCCATGCCACAAAGAAATTTGTGGTGAATGCAGGAAGGAAAGAAGGCTGGATTCATTGATCATATTGATTTATTTTCAGGTGGTGAAAGTCATTATTACATCAGACCAGCATTAGATCCCAAGCTGAGTATTGTTTACTTTGTCACACACACTTTCTCTTCCTGAACGGCTGTGGAACAGTGTCTTATCAATAATTACTGTTAGTTGACATTTATGAAAAGGAGCCACAAAAAATTGTTATCTGCAGTTGGCAACAATAGCCTCCACTGTATTCAAGAGTGCCAACCATCAAATTACAATTGCTTATTCTGTACACATAAAATCTGCCTGTTCTATTTACTGGAAACTTTGAATGAAAAGTTTCATACATAAAAGTTACTATCATTGCACATATTGTGCCAGTTTATCCCAAAGCAAAGGAATTACACACTGTTTAAAAACAGATTTTAAATAAGGGTATCTCCAAAACCCTGCATTTCAAAAAAAAATCTGGCTTGTTATATTATAAAGGCATAGAAAATAAAACAACAATATATAGATAGTAGTGTTTTTTCTTCTCTGTTGGAAAATAGAGATGTTTTTCCCTATATTGCTCTGATCTGGATGCTAAATCACATTGACTTAGTTCTATGGCCATCTGGACCAGAAAGAATCATGCTGGATTAGTTGGTTGTGCACTTTGTTGATATAAGCTTTTCTCAAATTATTTCTTCTCCAAAGGCTTCCACCATTAAACTCTAATTTAAAACAATTTGGAAAACAATAACCAATTCTATAATAATTTCAAGGAAGATTTTAATGTCTGTTGATTTTAAGTAGTGTCTGGATTTCTCAGTATTTGAGTTCTAGATTTTCAGAAATTTAGATTTTACAGTAAGTTTTACAAAATTGGCATGTAAGATGGATCAAATTAATTAATTAAAGAAAATATTTCAACAACATAAATGAAAACAAGGTAGAATGAGAGAAGACTCTAACCATGTAAACCAGATGGATTACATCCCAGAGTTCTGAAGGAGCTGGCAGATGTGATCTTGGAAGCACTGAACCATAACTTTCAAAGATCCTGGAGCACTGGGGAACTATCAGAGGACTGGGAAAGAGCTGGTATGGTTTTCATCTTCAAAAAAAGAAAAAAAATTGATCCAGGAAACTATAGATGAATCAGCCTGACATCAATACCTGGGAAGATCCTGGAAAAGATAATCAAGCAACAGAACTGCAAACACATAGAAGCAAGCAAAATTATAACCAAAACCACATGGGTTTGTCAAAAACAGATCTTGCCCAAACATGAATACTGAGCCCTATCTAACAAAATAAAATTCAATGGTGATAAAGTAAGGTTTTACATTTAGGCAATAAAATTCAAATGCATAGGTAGAGAATAGGTGGAAGTTGGCTTAATAGCAATACTCAGTGTAGTGCACAGTTCTTATTCACTTCTCCCTTGTATTGTAGCTCCACTTGTTAATTATTTGATTTATAAGACACTTCACTCCAGAGGGGGCAGGAATGTCAAACTCACTTTCATTGAGGGCTGCATCAACATTCTGGTTGCCCTCAAAGGGCACATAGCCAGTCACCGCCACTAGGTGGGCATGGCTGGGTGGGCATGGCCAGCTCGACACCGCTCACTAGGTGCAGCTGACTCGGGATCGCTGAGTCAGGATGGAACAAGTTGCACCGACTAACTTAACTTGGGGACAATTCGGTGCCCCACAAGCTCACCTCCCCAAACTGCTGGCAGCCAAGCATGTGCACACACACACACACACACACCTACACACACTGCCTTGACACATCTCTGGAGAGCAAGAGGAGGCGGCAGGGCAGCAGGGCTCCTTGGTCCTGCATGAGGGAGGCTGGTCCTTCTCGAAAGGGAATCCCTGTTTGTATGGTAAGGATGCTGGTGTGTTGGGGCAGCCTTCCCTCACACAGCCCCCCTGCCTCCCCTTCCTCCTCCAGAGATCTGCACTTCAATGCGTAGCAGTGCTGTCCTCCACCTCCTGTGGGGGCCAGGCAAGGCTGGAAGGGGGATCCATAGGTCTCCAGTGTAGGAACGCGAGACCCTGCAGCCCAGCCCNCAGCCCAGCCCAGCCCAGCCCAGCTTCCCTGAGAGGGCACCCAGCTGCGCTTACCTCCTTCTCGAGGCTGCTATTTCTGTGCTCACTCTCCTTGGCCAGTGTCAACATTCTGACTGACAAACCCAACCAAAACAAATACCTTCAAGATCTTCCAAAGGTTGAATGCAAAACTTTATTGAGTACATCATTTCAAGCACTGAAAAAGGCAAAACCAGCTCTAATTAATTCCCACATTAACCCACATTAACCCATGGACCTTGTGGGCTGGATCTGGCCCGCCTACCACTTGGGGCTGCTGGATACTCATGGCAAGTAAGGAACTCTTGCCTAGAATAATTCAGGCTTACAGAAACACTGCAGCATGATGACCAAAGGAAGGCAAAGAAAAGGTTAAGCCATCCCTTAATGAGCTGGTTTATTCACTATTCTACATATACAGGCTCATAGTATTTTAACTTCAACCATTTTGAAATCATATGACATGACTGTAAAATGGAACTTTACAAACATACTAATGGTGATATGTTACATTTATTACATGAAAATCTACCACTCCAGTTTGTGCAGCATTTACCCCAAAAGAAAAGAAATATGAGTTTATGATGATTAGTTTCCCCAGTTAAGAAAATGTAAATATAGACAAAAATNTTTAGCTAAGGGTTGAACATTTGCTAATATCAATTCAGGAGATTTCCCCACTTCAAAAACTGTGTGCATATGACACAGTACAGTAGTACACTGGTGTGTCTATCTGTATATATTTGTCGGAAACTATTCTCCAAAAATGGGCATGACAAAAAGATGCAGTAATATTTGGTATAGTGATAAGGTAAGCCAATTGTACAATAAATTATTCCGACATCTTTTATACAACAAAGAATCACGCACAGAAGCATTTCCCTCTCTAGAATGTATAGAGGAAGAAGAAAGAGCAAATACCCAGGGAAGGGATGGTAAGAAGAAACAAAAATTGGTGATGAGATAAATAAAACTGAATAAGGTAGGAAAGAAAAGAGAAGGAATTGCTGTTTAGAAGTCAAGAAAAAATCCTCCCAAGGAACCATTTGCACCTCTGCCCATTTATTTGTTTTCAATCAATGTTGCCTATCTATTCCTCTGTCACAATCCTCCCATTCCTACACAATTCACTCATAACTGGGGAAGAGTTATCATTTTCCTACTGATATATTTGAATGTCTCCGGCATTGTCATTTTCACAAAGTTTGAAAATTGTAATAATTACTATCTGGCCCAAACTGTAATTCTAAAGCCCTTGCTAATAAACCAATAATCCAACTGTATGTAACACAAAGAAGGTCATACTATTGTATTAAAGGTCTTCAAGAATTGATAATTTTAGACAGATTTGGATACTAAAGAAAGTGTTGGTGAATAATGTAAAAATGTATGTTAATTAATATATCTTTCAATGATGGTAGACTGAAATATACTATCTTCTAGGTTCCAGAGAGGTAGTAGAACCTGCTTGGCTTCTTGTCTCTCTAGTCTTTTTGTAATAATGATGACAGGTTAGAGATAGGAACCACATAGTTGCAAAGGAGAGTCTGTTTTGACCATTCGGGTGAAATAAATATTACATTTCTCAGTTAAACAGTAGCACATTCTATTTTTCTGAAGTCAAAAAGAATTAGTTTTATGACCTATGGAGTTCAGATGGATTCTGAACTTTGGAAGAAGGCTTGGGCTTGCATTTACATTTTGTCAATCTTCAGTTTGTAATTGGCTTTCCCTTCTCTTATGAATTAATTTTATTTATTTTTATTTATTTTTATTCGCATTTATATGCCGCCCTTCTCCAGAGACTCGGGGCGGCTTAAAATCTTTGGAGCACATCCCATGTGCTCGGCAATAGCCTTCATTCTTATTGTATATGNGGTGGGATTCGAGCCTGCCCTAATTGCAGGCAGCTGGAGCTAAGTGCTAGGTGATTAACAGCCTGCACCACCAAGGCCCTTCTCTTATTAGATAATTACCAGTAGTAATGGAAGATAGCTGTTTGAAATCAAATGTTGCCCTTTATTGATGATAATAGTAAAATTTTAAGTTCTCCATGAAACTTAAATCCCCACAACATGAATATATTCTGGAGTCTGAAATTTTTTCATTGCTTTGAAAATTGCACTGATTTAAACACCAGGACAATTCCTATACTGCTGGTTTACTGTAAGTCTTGCCTCACTGTCCTGTAGTGCTTTCTCACAGAAGAGAAGTCCAAATCTCATTACAGAAAATGGCAATGCTCTTTTTTATTTTAATGAAGTTCTGTTTTATACATAAGTATTTATGATTACCCTGATATTACCATTTACAAATAAATTTTAAGAAATTGGAAGTATCAAATTGTCTCCAAATGAGAATGGTAGGCTCTCAGCTTGCTCAATATTCACAAAAATCCATTTTCCCATTCCATAAATTAAGTGCACTGAGCAATTCCTCAAATATGATTCACACAGAAAATTAAGTTATTTTTGTTGTACAGTACTATTCTACTGTTAAGGATAAACCTGATGCAATATTAGGTAAGTCTGTGCCTTAAATATATAAGCACACATAACTTACCCCCAAATTTATGTATTACAAACTTAGTCACACAAATATTTTTTCTTCATGGTAACTGTTTCATATATTTCAAAAGCTTCTAGTTCAGCTTCTAGCTTCTGTTTCAAAAGCTTCTAGTTTGCAATCACTGTACCTGCATCCACAAGCAATGACTGTTGTTTTGTATGTCAGTATTCCAGCAATGGCTTATTTATTTCATTTTTGTTGATCTGTCATTTCTTGTGAAAGATTCACTTATTTTTATACATTGTGATTCTTTTCCTTTGGTTTCAACAGTTATGATAAACCACGATACCAAAAAGTATTATAAACTGATGAGTATTGAAAAATATATGCATTTGGGGGGGAAATGTTTTACTTCATCAAACTTGGTAGTTTCAATTCAAACATTAAAACTAGGGAAATATCTTGCAGATACAGTCTCAAAAGAAAATGTTTTTTGATATTCACATTAGATACATCTTAATTTTAGAAGAAAAATTTTTGTTTCCTTCCATGCATTGCTTCTATAAATTGACTTGCAAAGGAAAAACAATTCTGAAACTATTATTTCAAATATTCCTCCCCCCCCCCAATTTTCCAAATGAGAAATGAATTTTAGAAAATTCAAATATATGAAATATTCATGTGATTATTTTTTTGTGTGCTGTGCCTTCCTGATGAAAAAGTAGACCTCTTTCTGTTTTTTCCTCCATATGACTTATGAAATGAATCCAACATTGTTTATTCATGACCTCAAATTCCTCAAGATGTAAAGTAGGAGCTATGCATCGAGTACAGGTTGTCAATGGGATTGCCCACTCTTGATTGTAAGAGCCCAGGTTCTGTAGTTGCTAAGAAACAGTTGCTCTGGTTGCTGAAGGAGGTGTCATCACTATCCATCTCACAGAAAATGGGTTCAGAACCTTCACAATAGAAAAAAAGTAGCATCCTTTGAAGAGACAAGTCATATTTGGAGCCACAAAAATGAGTCAAAACTATTCGATGCAACTGTACTCTAATACAATTTGTATATATTTAAATAATAAATAGAAAAGTTGTCAACCATTGAATATCATGGCTGCTAGATGTGAAACTGCAAGATTCCAGTTGATCACTAAATGGTGGCAAAAAACATATTTAAAACCCTAGTTTGTTGCTGATATCTTAGTGGTCATCTGGAGTTTTATAATCTAGATCTGTTGGGGCGATAAGATACTAGAACTGGCCTAGATACATTCTATAGGTTGAAAATGTCTAATGATCAAATTTCCAGAAAATTGATAAGATGAACTCACCAGTTTGGTGTAGCGGCTAAGGTCCTGGGCTAGAAACCAAGATATGTTGCTCAAATTTATTACTATTATCTTACTTTAAGCCAACATAGTAAAATTTATATTCTAAAAGGTGCAGTATAAACCAGATGTGTCCAACTCATAGCCCAAGTGCTGTATGAGGATCTGGACAGCTAGTAATGCAGCCCCACAAGAACATAAAAATATTAAAAATAAAGGTTCAAAATATTAAAAATAAAGGTTCATATACATTTACTATATTATATATTCTATTTGGCCCAAGATAATTCCTCTTCACTTATTGAGGCCTAGGCAACTCAAAAGGTTGGACAACCATGCTATAAACTATTATAGTACCAAAATAATCATCACAAACAGGAATGGTTCGCTGCCTCTGAAAAAAAAAACAAGAAAAAGAAACTTAAGCAAGCCAGGAGCTGGATAGTACTCGCAGACCATCTGGAAATAGTTGTAAGGTAACCTAGGAAGTCAAAAAATGAGGGGTCCTTGGCGCTCTCTTGAGCTTGCTTGTTTTCTTGCATACATTTCATTACCCAAACTAGGTAACATCATCAGTAATGAAACTTCTGCACCTCTCCTTTCAACCCTGGGCTATAAAGTGTTCTCCTTTGTTGGAAGCCAAAAAATGTAGAAAAATGCAAGGGCAAATATTTAAATATTGTTGCCAAGAAAACAACATGAAGAGTCCATATACTGTAGTCACCTGGAATTAAGCTCAAACTGAGGGAGTCTTTATCAATGTCATATCACTTTAAACCTGGCTGCTCAAACTTAGCATAAATATAGTCTTAAAGACTACATTAAGTCTTACATTAAAGACATAGTTGTTAACCTTGAAGAAACTGAATTTTGAACAATTTAAGGTTAAATTCCTAGGCGTGCTTCTCCACAGATACTTTATGACATCCCAACTTGAAACTGTTAAAGAGTTTCGCTTAATTGAGGCGATACATTGCATCTACTTACACAGAAGAGAATATAGGTGTTATCTGAGCCTTTTCAGTCCTTACCATAAGGGTGCATGTGGTCCCCTGGCATCTGTGGGGGAGTAAGTCCTTGCTGGAAGGAGTCTGAGTTGTAGACACTATGATCAATAACCAACATTTGTTGTGAGGCTGGTTGCAAGGTTGTGTATGAATTCATGATTCCTTCAAAATTAGTGTTATTGCCATTGCTTGTCTGAGCTGGAAGACAAGGAAGAATGAAAAGTTTTTAATTTTTATCTCACCTTTAATTTTGATCAACATGAGGTGGTGTACATACTTAATATTCCCATTTCCCATATTCCACAAAACTATACTATGAGGTAACCTGACCTGAGAGAAAATGACGGACTGAAAGTCATCCAGCCAGCTTTCATACCCAAGGGAAAACTAGAACTCACATCTTGGTTTCTAGCCCAGCACCTTAGCCACTACGCCAAATTGGTTTCATGTGTATGAGTTCATTTTATCAATTTTCTGGAAAGTTGATCATTAGACTTTTCCAACCTATAGGAGGTATCTAGGTCAGTTCTGGTATCTTATCTATATCCTCAGATCTGGATTACAAAACTTCAGGTGGCCACTAAATATCAGCAACAAAGTATAGTTTTAAATATGTTTTCCTACTATTTAGTGATCAGCTGAAATTTTGCAGCTCCCATCTAGTCATAATATTCAGAAATGGATGACAACTTTTCTGTCTTCCATATGCGGAAGATTAGGATAGCCATATTTCCTAATTCCTAATAATGATTTCTTAGATAGATTATTACAGAACTTAAAAACTGAGGTGAATGCCATGAAATATTATGGTCCTCAGATAATCTAACAACCTCTCCAATTCAAGAAGTTAGTTTTATAAGAATAACAATGACAGAAATGTTCACAAAAACTGAATCTTTGGTGAATACAATCAACTTAATAGCAAGATAGTGGAAGAGAAAAACAAAATGAGTATCATGGTTTATATCATCTTTCTATGACTTTCAACAAAGGGGAAAATATCCTGCTACCCACCTCCTGTCATCTTCTGATGCAATAATAGTATATGTCTGTATGTTCAAGTCAGTGTTAGCTCCTGGCGACTGCCTGGACAAGATCCCACAGTTCTTTTGACAAGGTCTGATTCAATAAAGAAGCAGTAAAAGTCTGGTAATTTGAATATACCGTAGCTTCCAAAGGTCCCATCTCTACAACCAGATTCTTGTGAATCCATGTCCCTCTACAACAGACCTGGGCATTGTACAGCCCATGGGCCACATCTGGCCCTTTGGCTGTCCCATCCAGGCTGCGGCAGCATTGAAACATTGGCATGGGACAGGGCAGCATCAGCGGGGGAGAGGGCAGCACCAGTGGGGGCCAGGTATAGTAGCAGTGGCCCTCCATAACAGTGCCAACTTCTCATGTGGCCTTTTGGGTAGATTAATTGCCCACCCCAATTTTATAAAGTACTGAATCTTCTTTTCTCCTTCTGTCTTCCTCTCATCAGCCCCTCTCCTCCATCAGGATTCACATTGGAAATGTGGGCATTTCCATAAAATTTTAAAATAATCTTTATTGAACTCATGAAACTTTAAATCCTAATCTGTCACTGTGAGGAAAAATAGGAGGATGGATTACTATATGTATTACCTTGAGCTCCTGAAGTAAAAACAAACATATCTACAAGTATAGGTATGTACTACAGGCCACTCACTCAACCTGAGAAAATAGATGAACTCTTTGCTAATAAATACCAGAGGATTGGAAAAGAGCTGATATGGTACCAATCTACAAAAAGGGGAAAAATGGATCCAGAAAATGATAGGACAATCGGTGTGACACTGGGAAAATTCTGGAAAAAGCAACCAAACGGTGAATTAGTGAGCACCTAAAAGCAAACAAGGTGATTATGAAAAACCAACATGGGTTTGTTAAAAACAGATCGTGCCAGACAAAACTTATTGAACTGAACCGTGGTGGCACAATGGTTAAATGCAGTACTGCAGGTTACTTCTGCTGATTACCGGCTGCCAGCAGTTGGCAGTTCAAGTCACACCAGCTCAAGGTTGACTCAACCTTCCATCTTTCTGAGGTTGGTAAAA
>AZIM01000960.1:159345-173326 GCA_000516915.1 Ophiophagus hannah
AAAGCCGAAGAGCCAGCACTGTCCAAAGATATCTCCATGGTCATGTGGCCAGCATGACTAAACATCGAAAGTGCACAGAACGCTGTTACCTTCCCACCANTTCTACTTGCATTTTTACATGCTTTCGAACTNNNAGGTTGGCAGAAGCTGGGACAAGTAATAAGAGCTCACTCCATTATGCGGTGCTAGGGATTCAAATACCAAACTGCCGATCTTTCTGATTGACAAGCTCAGCATCTTAGCCACTGAGCCTCTGCATCCCTCATTATGACATAGACATTTCATTTATGTGAATGAATTATTAAATATCCAAAGCATGAATAACATAATATCTGAAAGAATGCTTTATAGCAGAATCAGCTAAGCAGACCTTAAGGGGCAAATTACAGAAATGGCAAAAACAGTTTGAGAACTGGATATTATTGGAACTGGAAGAAAATGAAGAGAAGGTGCTATTTCTGTTTTCCAAATCCATTCTCGTCCCCCTCTCCAAACATTTCAATCATATTTAGAAGAAGAAGAAAATTACTCACACAATTTGGTACAAGAAAAGAATTAAGCACACACATGTAGACATATATATTCAAACACATCTCTCTTACATGGCACTTCCCCAATTGTAGCAATCATTTAAAAAAAATGTTTTTAAAGTTTTTTTCCCCTTTCTTTTTCATGAAGGCACTGAAGCAGCAGCAGACTTAGCTCTTTCCAGCAATATCAAGTTATTTTTATTTAGTGTATACTATGCTTTTTAGTTTAATATTTCAGCTGTTAGTTATTTTTAGTAAGTCATATCTTTTCTTTTTAGTTTTCACTTGTAGAATTATATTCTTAGAATACTTTGCAAAATATCTGTCAGCCCTGCCCCAGCTGGCTCTCTAGGAGAGAAAGACGTTTGACTCCATCAGAAGATTACAAGGCTCTTTTACTAGAGACAACTGGACGCAGCGAAAGCAAGGCCAGATCTGAAGAAAACCCATGCAAACTACTAAATTGTTTCAAACCCTTGGCACTCCCTCCTTTGAACAGTTTGTCAATGGCCAATAGGATGGTAGCTGGATGTTATGAGAACAAGACACTTTGAGAAGCAGTTAACATTCCATTCCTATGTCCTGGGCGCCCAAAAATCCTTGAAGTGGGCCAGATGAAACTGGCTCACACCTCTGCTTCTTGTTTGTGCTGGTCTCCCCCGCTTTCCCCCCTTTTACAACAAGCACTCTTACCTCACATCCTCTTCCTTCTCAGGATTGTGGCAGGCTGTGGCACAAGCGATGGGTAGGGCAACCTGACAGTATCTTCATGAGGAGGAAGAAGAAAAAAGCACAAACTATTTCTGGAGATTTAGGACATGAGACATTTTTTAAAAAATGAACCCTAAGATTGATGACTTAATTTAAGGTATGGACCATCTCCTTAATTGCGGATCATCTTTCTTAAATAATCAATCAAAGCCTCTAAATTTTACAGCAACTGAAGGAAGACATAGGGGTTTAACCACCCTGCCAATCTTCCCTGTCACAAGAACAAGAGGGGAAAATAGATGATGTCAATCCTTTTCATTTCCCTCTCATCACAAATTCATCCTTCAAGCATGTTTTTGGCTGTGGTTTAAAACTACTCTTGTTTTTTCAAGTTGCTTCCAGTGGTCTTGTCCATTAAGTAGGTCTTGTCCTTAAGGGGCGTGCATAAGTGCATCATCGTGCTTACCGTCCCTGTCCTATTGTCCCCATTTATTTGTACCCATTTCCTGTATTCTTACTCATGTTTATACTTATATCTATTACCTTGGAAGCGATTGACAAATCAAATAAATAAAATCAAATAAATAAAAATAAATTATAGCTTATTATTTCCTTGCAACAGTTCACTGACTATTTGCAGAAGAAGAAAGAAGGAATCAATGGTTGTCCTAACAGATGAAAGATGATGATCTTCTTCTTCTTCTTCATCTTCTTCTTCTCCTCCTCCCCCTCCTCCTCCTCCTCNTCCTCCTCCTCCTCCTCCTCCTCCTTCCTAATAGAGGTTATCTGTTCAAAACCTAGCAGAAGTATGAAATATTTTACTTCAAGTGACTAAAAAGATAATGAAACATTGGAAGCCTGTACTTAATTGTGGGAACCTCGCTCCAAAGAAGAATGAAATATTTTGAGGAATATTAAAAAGGGGAAATATTATATTTCCCCAAAGGGAGAAATGGAGAAACATGCTCTTAAATCAGCTTCAGTCTTCCTACCCCCAAGCAGAAACTGAGGAGGCTAGCTTTTAGAAATGCAGATATGGTAATCCATTCAAGACAGGATATTTTGAAACTCCTTGCAGCAAAGTCTGAACAAAGGCAGAATGGTAGGATTAGAAACAGCCTCTCACCCAAGAGCCAACACAGGACGCAAGCTATTAAGCCACAATAGGAATTGCCCAACACCCTTTCAGAATACAAGCCCCTTCATTGCACCATCCCAGAGCAGTCCAAACTTCACCTGGGAGCTCAGATAAACAATAAGCCAGAGGCTGACCAAATTAGCTCAAACACCTTGGATTTGCATTTCCTCTTTTGCCTATAGAGCCAGCTATGACCCCTTCATAACCCCTACATGACCCCTTAGGAATCTGACAACAGCCAATAGAATACGTGTTCTTGCACAGGAACAGGAAGCTCAAGTGCAAAGCCCAAAGAAGGTATAACACCCACCCTCAACTTCATTTTGTCAGCTGCCCCAGAATTATAAACGCTGGTGGTTCATCTTTAAACCATCTTTCCAATCAGCCTCCATGCTTCCAGTGTCTTTCTCCAAACTTGGAACTGAACCAGATGGATATTTCTTCCAACATAATCTTCGTGCTCGCACAAGCACGGAGCCGAAAGCACCAGCCTGAAGATGGTGAGTGGGACCTTGTCAAAATATTGCCAAGATACTCTCAATCTTACACAGAAAAAGACCCGAACACACCAAGACCTGCATGTATATGTATATGTGTATGTGTATGTGTATGTGCATATGCATGTATATGCATGTATTTGCATGTATGTGCATGTATGTGCATGTATGTGCATGTATGTGCATGTATATGCATTTGATGCTTTACTTGTGTGTTGCATAGTTTGTGTGTGTGTGTGCGTGTGTGTGTGTGTATTTGCTCATGTATATATTTATACCTATACATGTTTAAAAGTATCTATATATCCAGAAGATCCACCCTCAGGAAGATTTCATGGAACAGAGTAGTGAACAGCAGCACATGAATTGTCCACTGAGAGGACATACTGGTAGTAACCAGCAATTGAGAACATTTTGCAGGTTATTGCCAGAGTGTCTAAGTTCAGACAGGATTTTCTTAATCTATTTTAGAGTCAAGGTGGTATGAACAAAGCACAGGGGCAACTTAAACTCTAAGCTCAAGGTTGCTGCCAACCCACCTCTCTCAAGGAACTGTAAGAACATGAGGAAAATAAGAAATTCCCATGGGTGTACCCATACATTTTGTTGGAAAATCTGGAGGCAGCATCCAATTTTAATCCTGGAGTTCTGTGATTTTTCATGCAGATTAAGTGAATAAGCCAAAAGGCATTGTGAACTCTACTGTCACCAATTTACACATCATATATCAGTTAATATTACATATTCTATTTACCTACATTTCTTTAAATATCTTTTCTAATATAAATAAAACATTGTTCTGTAATATACAATCTACACACACACACACATACATAATACAGAATCACAAATGTTTTCTTATATATAATTTTGTGCACATTTCTTTGATTATGCACATTTATAATATATACATTTGATCAGTGAATTGTCTTGCAAAACTTGGAAACCTTGGAAATCCTGAAATATAACAATATTTTGATAAATTTTGTAATTTTTTTTTATCTTCCATTCCTTCTGATCTTTGGAATAAAGATGAAGTATGCATATGTGGAAATTTTTGAAAATACTATTGGATGGTATACAACAATTTTTTGATTGCTTTCACTTTTTTAAGGAATAAAAATCAATTTTCTAGAATATTTATGGAGGCCATCATTTACCCCCTCCACATCCAATGCCTTAGAAAAATGCCAGGTTCAAAGCATAACTGAAAATGAAGAATATTGGCTAGGTCCTGGCATGGTAGTGAAAGAAACAAATAAGCAAAAATGAAATTTATTGGGGGAAAGTTTGTGTATGTTTTCTTCTTCCCTATTTCTCCACCCACTGACAGGAATTGAAAAGTTCAAGAGGCAATTTGCTCATAATTCAAATTCCTTTGAGGCTGAAGAGATGCTACACTTGATGTGAGCATTATTTGTATTCTGCAGATGAATGGTCTGTAGATTGACTACTTAAATAAGAAATAAGAAGTTTGCTTGATTTGAAAGTTAGTTCAACAGTCGCACCCCCATTCCCAACCCTAGCTTGTTTCATAAAACTCATTTTCTGACTTGACTCAGACTACTCCTATTTCTACAGCAGCCGCCTCTGGTTTCCAATTATGGAAATGCAGTTGTTAAAAGCATTCATATGCCAAACAACATTGGTTTCAAAAACGACAGCTTTAATGGAGATAGAGAAGGTAGCACATTTCAAAGGTATATTCTACAGTGTGAGAAGAAAATGTCTTCCATGATAACCCAACTCCTCCCCAAAATGGAAATTCTGCTTCTGAAAGACTTGCATATTTGCAAAGGTCTAATACTTTCCCCTTAATCAACAATGGGTAAGAAATGAGCAACAATTTAACATATAGGAAATTATAGTTATTTCATCCAAAAATAGGGTTGTCACAGCAGGGACCTTCTGCAGAGGTGGCATGTACAGTGAAATATAAGTAGGAATCAAGTTGCTAGACTTCCACTGCTCCATTCAAGAATGTGGCAGAAGACTGTTATTAAAGGCATGGAAACCAATCACATAAATGGTAAGTCAATTAGTTGAAAACTAAATTGTAATTTACACTTCAACTAAAGTGGTCCTCCCTTTTTTCCTGGTCCTGCCTACAAGCAGGAGAGTCTACCCCCACCCCCGTATCAAGTCTNNNCCCCCCCCCCCAAAAAAAAAAAAAGCAGGGACAAAAGAAATTGGTGGAGGACCTGCTAGGAAAACCTGTCAGGGGAGTTGAAAGAACTTATCTGGAGAAAGTAGCAGTGAACCATGACCATATTGTTTCTAAGAAAATAGCATGGGCATATCTATATAATCCCTAGAATTATGCATTCCATTTGATGACATTGACTTTCCATATTGCTGGCTGACTGAGTGAGGAGGATATCAACATTTTTTAAAAACCTCAAATTCCCATAGCAAGGAATATAGGATAATTTGTTTTCTATAGGCTGAATTCAGCTTGTGATCTGTCCTCCCCTTTCTATTCTTTTCCGGTTGATGTCCAACTTCTGGTAAAGATTTGTGTCCCCCTTTCTCCTTTCTTTTGGCTTTAGAATAACATCTTAAAAGAAGCTCAGTTCTCTAACCATTATGTAGACATAGTTGCAAACAGAGATGTATGCATATATTCACTCATATATTTTTGAATAAAAAACTAAGCAACCAAATTTAGCCTGTGAGTTCTATGAAGTATGGTTACTTTATGAAGCACTGTATCATTTGAAGCTAGAAAATCAGAAAATAAAATAAGATTTTATCTGATTTTTCAAAGTACAGTAGTCAAAATGTCAAACTATCAAGAGAGATTGGAAAATACTTAGAGCAGCATACAAAAGAGTTTTAGCAAACAAACAAAGCAAAGTCCAATTTAGCAATCCTGAAATTTCTTCTGGAGAAAAATCCCCCAAATTAATAAGAGGGATGGGAAAAAAGATTACTTCCTTCTTTTTATTTTGGATTTTCAGTTGAGTTGCTGAGTGAGTCCAAAAACTACCTAAATATTTCATTAGAAGTTTCTTTAAAGTTTCTTTAAGGAGCAACCTGGCATCTCACTGATCTGTTTTCAAATTTTGAGATATCCTATGCTTATGCCTCCACTAAATAACCTATCCTCAAAGTATAGTGTAATATACTGTACTTAAAATTAGTAGTTATGTCTAAATGGTGCCATCTACTGGCCACTGTCTTTTTTCTTATTAAATCAAGTACATAAAGAGCCTTCACTATCTCCCATCCCAATCAGAGGGAAGCGCTCTTTTTGAACTCGCCTTTATAACAAAATGATATAAACTAAGTCTCTATTGGTCTCTATTGGTTATAACAGTGTAATACATTCAGATTCAATGATGCAAAATTATTTTGTTCTATAATGATTTTATTATCAAAATATTTACAATTTAAAGCATAAAACACAGTTGGAATTAATTTTAAATAAATTAAATACATATATAAAATATTACAAAAATTATTATGTTTCATATTTAATCTCCTTTAAATAAACTTTTATTTAAAAATAAGGAACTGTGGGCTTAGATACTCATACTTTTTCTAATATTCCATGGTACGTCAAACAAACCATATGTGTGAATCCATTCGTACAATTGAAACAATCAAATTTATGGAACTGAAGAATGAACAGAAATTATAGATTACTACAGATATGAAGGGTTTTTTCCAGGAGGGAGTGTTGATCCCTCAGGAGTAATTCAAATTACTAAATTACTAATAGATGTCTCTGTGTTACTTATTAAGCTGTTCCCTAATGTAATATATAAATACTTTCAAACAAATTTCCATTTAAATATATATATATAGTTCTGGGTTTATTGTAGAGGATGATTTTTAGAATTGTTTCACTTATACTTTGCTTCCAAAACAGATTTAGTCATCTTTCATTCACACAAAATTGCACACAATTATCCAAGAAATAAATACTATTCGTAATTTAGATAATACAGTACTGAATCCCATAGGGATGAAACATTTTAAAAACCTTGATTCATTTCAAGACACACTATTGACATTAGAGGACTTACATGTAGGTACATTTCTGCAAGTTTAGGCTTTGGCAGAGACAATGAATTATCCCATTCTGAAATTATTTTAAATATTACTTTGATAACTTCAAAAACCATAGAAAATTACACCATAACAATTAACATCTCCCTTTTCTATGTCGAAACTGAACTGTTCCCTAGAGGTATTGTAGATAAATGTACCACAATAGTTAAATATTCCCTGATGACTAAGAATTGTGAGGTCTCTTCTTGAAACATGGCCACAAAAGACAAAATGTACAATTCTACATGAAAATGTCTTTATCCACCTTTAACCATTTTCAATATGTCAAAAGTATCATTTATAAAGAAGCATAAATTGCCAATATCTTTGTTCTAGATTTGCAGAAATGGAAGGGAGCTATCAGAGCTCAAAATATCAAGGACAGAAGGTGGACTGTGCACAAGGCTGGAACATATGCCATGCTGCTTGGATGGCTTCTATTCTTCCTTGATATATTGCCAGCATTGGAATAGGATTGTTGTGGTGGGACAGGATGTTTCTTCTCAAGTCATTGTCCTCAAGGAACCCCCCATTATCCATGGTGGAAAGGCTTCTCCAAAGGCGACTTATCTTAGTCCATGAGTGGCTGGATATCATTTCAGAGTCGTCCACATTTACTACCTGAAAATAACAAAATATAATGGTTTTGGATCTTCCTCCTTTCAACTTCCTTCCTTACGTATTCCAAATATTGGTGAGACTAGATCAAAATCCTATGGCTATAACAATATTTTATTTACTGTTTTTAAAAGGAGAAACTTGTATTTTTTAAATCCAAATATTTCTGTGGCTATATGACACAATATTATTTGATATAATAATGTCAAGTTATTCTTAGCTGCAGACTATTTTTGATCTCACTTTAGGTCAATTTCCAACCTCACTATTTAAAGCATCTGCTTCTGAATGTTTCTTTCTAACAAAAAAGAAAAAAACCTTCTGTATGACTAAACACATATGAATCTGTACCACAAGTTATTATGATGTTATATTACACTCAGACAATTTTATTAGTTGACCAGGATTCTGGTAATATTTTTATTTTATCTTTTCCTGCCCTACTTATTAAAGTATTTGATTATTTTATCCCTCCCACTGTTTTTAATATTTTAGTTCAGTTTGAAATCTGCTTAAGAACTCTGCAATATTAGGTGGATTATTGAAATGATTAATAAATTAGCTATATTTATCCTTTCCTCCAGAGCAGGGATTCCTAAGCATTTTGCCATTACACCACATTTTTGTGTAATTTTAATGTATACACATCCCCTAAAAATCCAAACATTAAAAGGAACACAAAGGAACAATGGAAATAGTATAATGAGAAGAGGGTGCAGCCTCCCAGTGATACCAGGCATAGAGAACGGTCACCTCCATTCCTATACTGGTTTTCTCCCTGTTTGTTGGCTCTGATAGGAGCCAAAGCTGTCCTGTAGGGGGGGTGAAGCTAAGGAGGGGCGCTCTGTGACAGAGCAGGGGAGATCACAATCTCCTGTCGAACCCCAGGGCTTTTTTCCCTCTAATGCCACAGTGAGGAGAAGAGGCAGTCTAAAACGGCTGCCATGAAAGCTGGGAGCGAGGACGACCATAAGCACTGTGCAGGAGTGGACTTTGGTGAACAGTGTGTGAACTGGGCAAGCTTGATTCAAATTTTAACCCCAAAAGTATATCCAGGAAAAGAGAGGTTCACAACTATTTTTTAAAAACAGCAGTGACCTAGCACTTTTGAAATGCTGGAACTACCCACTTAAAAACCAACGCTATTTTAAGAGGCAAAAGAATGCTTAAAGGAAGCTTTTAAATATAGAAAACCTGGAGAATAACTTGAAAGGTGATTCTTGGGAGGAACTGTCTTTTATATTTGTAACTTCTAAACCCCTGGGTTTTATTGGGAAATTAGCTGTTTTTGACATAGTGTTTAATGCTGGAGCTGCTGGAACTTGGAAGGATGCCATCTACTGGAAGAAGAAAAGAACTACAGCATCAAATCTTCTAATGCAAGTGTGAAATGTCCAATACACATAATAGAAGAAAGTAAACAAAGCTGGGAAAGAGGTCTGACCTTGACTTTATCTCAGAAGGCAATTTGGATATTCTGAACTACAGAGTGAGTTTCACTTCCTTTTTGAAGATTTTAAAGATAAACTAAATTGTTAATAATTAAATACTATCAAAACTGAGTATTGGACTGAGGACTCGAAAGATTGGAGAAAACACAGAGGATTAATTTGGATTTGGACTATTAATACTATATGATAGAACATCAAATGAGATCAAAGAAGAAAGGGATAGAAGAAGAGAGAAAAGAAGGAAAATTCAATAAGACTTTAAAATTTGGACAATTGGGAAGACAAACAATTGGAAAATTAAAAGACTATTAAATACTTAAAGAATTTTTAAAATTATAAACTTATGGTATTTGGAGACCTATGAGAATGATTAAGTTTTACTAATAACTGGATTGGTGGGAGTGTTTAAATATTGAGTCATTGAAATTATAGAGGTATGTTGAGTAATTTTTTACTGAATTGTAATAAAATGGATTACCAGGTGATAATAGAGCAATATGAAGAAATAACTTTGATCAGTAAAGATATGCATGAAACTATAAGAACAATAAGGAGACAAGGGGAGTGCCTAAAGATAAAGAACTGAGTGTAGAAGCCTGCAACAATTGGGGGAGAAGAGGAACAAGATATTTGGGAAATAGATCAGAAATTAGAAGCAGCAGTGGAAGAAAATAATCAAAGTGAGATGCAAGAAAATAAAGATAATGGAGGGAAAGGACTGATAAGTTGGAATCAAGCAGATAATATTTTAAAAGCTTATAATAGAATAGAGGGGGAGGAGGAAAATATCTTCAAACAACGGAAGGTCCAGAGGAAAAAAACCCAAAAATCTCTTTTAAAAAAATAATGATTTATGGATGGGTGTTCAAAAGATGCAGCAAAAAAGAGATAAAGGGCAACTCGAAAGGAATGTTTAGTGGGCACAAGAATATTATTAAAAAAACTATAAGTTTCTAAGAGACAGAAAGAAAAAGGTGATTAAAAAGTTAATAGATGATGGAACTCCAAAGAGACCAAGAGATGATGGATAGCGATAAAATACATTAGCAAAATGGAAAAGTACAAAATATAAATAGGAAAAACAGTAGCATATATATTAATAGAAAAATAGAATTTACTTTATTTAAAACTAAATTAAGGGTAGAAGGTGGAAGTTTAGGATTAGGGAATTTAATTGTATTAGTAACAGTGTGTTAAAATATATTGTGAATTTCAAACTTTTAAGGATTAGAAATTGTGGGCAGTTGGAGATGGAAACCCGAGATCGATTGAATACTGTTAATATCTGCATTGATTAGTAGTGTTGGATATTTGGGATATTGAAAGCATGGTGGAAAAATGAGTAATGTTTAAAATATCAAATACAAGATAAGGGATAATAAATAATCGTGAAAAGAAATGTTATGTATGCTTAAATGAACCAATGGGAAAAATAAGAAAGAATAGAAATAGAAATAAGAGAGGAACAACAATATACAATTTTAATATAACAAGATCCATGCAATAACAAGAGGGAAGTCTAGAAATTGAATGGCGGTAGTATCAGATATGTTTAATTAACATGAAACAATGAGAATGAAATGTAATAACTATAAGTTAGAACATTATGTATCTGTACTAAATATATGATACCCAGGTATCACACTGTTCACGCATTGACATGTATAAGTAATATAAAATAAAAAACTTGACTTAAAAAAAAGAAAATATTATAATGAAAGTTTGGGAAAATGGAATGTACTGCAATAATATATAAGGAAAATTTGGCAGTAAAATCAGAAGTTGTAGCCATGTGATATCTCCTTAATGACTTGTGGTGACTCACTTAACAACCAAATGGGAAGTGGTGTTGTAAGTCTGTCATGTTTACTTGATGTTTTGCTTAATGATCGCATCACATAAGCAACAAAGTTGCTGTCCCAATTGTGCTCACTAAGAAAGGACGATCTGCACTCCTGAAAAAGTTGTTGTAAGGTTAAATCAAATCTAAAAGTATATAAATCCATTTTAAAAAGCATTATATATGGAGTAGATTAGCCAATTGTTTCCCAATTTAGCATAGTCCTTCCTGGATGAAGATGGAAAAATTTATCCCATGGAACATTGAAAACCCCAGATCATTTTCTAAGGATTCAAGACTTAAATCTTAAATGTGTCTTAAATACTGTAATATTTTCTTAGTCAACTTTGTCACTTGATGGGAAAAATATATAATTTTTTCATAAATCAGTATCCAGCCATGAAAAACTTCAAGCATTATTTTAAAAAAGATGTTCGGTTTTTTACCAAAACATGTAATTTAGCATAAAATACATATGGTTTAATTTGGCAATCAGTATTTCTCCAGGCCTCAGGGAAAGTCCATTTTTTCAGTCCTACTACCTAATATTCCTTATTAGAAATGTTAGCGTGTTCACGTAGCTATTTTCATACTAGTATAGATTATCACACTACTGCTGAACTATGCTCTTGGCCTCCAGCCATCCACCATTCTATGTACCATTAAAAGCAATAAACAATAGCTTTCTGTACAACTTACTTGATTAAACGATTTGAGCTTGGAAACTACCTTCTGAATTAAGGCTTGAGACACTGCTAAAAAGCACAGAAAAAATAATGTAAGTTACTGCGCTCCAAAACAATATAGTAACAGCCAAAAATTGCATTAGATTCTTCAAGAATCTGGAAAAGGAACATACCTTGTAAAAGTGAATGATTTTTCTGCAGGAGAGAAGGGCAATAGAGAAATAGAAGGAAAGAAAAAGAGAAAATTAGTAAAGTAAGTAAGATATCCCATTTTTTAGCAATTGCTAATATAAACATATCTGAATTATCTTCATTCTGTAAAGAATCATCTTATATACATACATAGAACATAAATCATTCTATGATTCTATGACTATATATGTATCAAAAGCATTCTTATAAGTTGCTTTTTAAGTTAACCTCGCTCTCATCTATTATCTGTGAAAGTCCATTCCCATAACACTTGTTCATAGAGTTAAATGTACCTCAGTTACTAATTTAATTTATATTTAGTATAGAAATTTCTTTAAAAAACAGATAATATCAGCCCAGGAAAAATTACTGGGACTACAGCTGTCATGAAGGTAAATTCAAACCTTCCAATTTGAAGAAATCTCCCATTGATTCCAGTAGAAATTTTGTCTGAATGAATTGAATTGAATTTCAATTTCAGAGGATTGCAGCAAGAGTGAAAAAATTTCAATTTTTCTTTCATATCTGCTGTAACACTTTATATTATCTAAATCTGTTTAAAACAGACACATTGCATTTTAATACACTTTTTTCCTATTTAAGTGCATTCAGACAAAATTTTTATCTCATTTTTATCCACATGCACACATACACACAAATACTCAACATACATACCTAATAGTCCTGCTTCCTATTTTATATACAACTTTGTGAAGTAGATTAGACTAAGAGATTTACCTTGTAATTTGGCTACTTCTACACAGCATTGCAGTTACTGTATATAAACAATTGGGTATTACTTTAAAACAATAAATTGTGAAAATGTCTTACTTTTTCCTTGAAGACGCTTTTGGACCCAGATAATGAATGATACCACTGATAGGACAGAAAGCCCAGTGACTGATGTACCAATTGCTAAGAATTTCCCATGGGTTGGAGAACCTAATATTTGAAAATTGGAATAAATTAGAAGAGTATAAAAATCTGTTCTACTGGCTTTGAATCTATTGTTCTAGACAGCAATGGCAACCTACTTCTGAAAAACCTTGCCAAGAAAATTGCAGGGATTTGCTCAAGAATTATCTGAGAATTAGACATGATTGAACAAAAGAAAAAAATACTATATATTATTCTAGTAATTAGCTCCTATTTATTGTATGAGGATGATTTTTCAAAATTCATATATCTTCCCTTGGAGCATGAGTGCAAAAATGGTAGTCCATCAGCAACCTTGGTGTGTTCTTGGAGGCCAAACCAGAGTAACTGTTATGAAAAACTGGAGCTTTGGGTTGCTATTTGCATTTAGGATTTACAAAGCAAAATGGCCACCTTAGAATTTTCAGATGCCTAAGCCCCCAAATTCATGCATTTAAATTCCTGAATTCTCCCACAACTATTCCTATGATTCTATGAATTTGATATAGCCCTGCCTCAAAGTACTAGAAATTACAAATACAATATTTCCTCATCATAAAGATGCTTATTTCATACAACTCTAGTAAAACCCCTGTCACTACAATAAGTATGAAAACGAATCCTGGCACTCATGTAGCATCAGTAACCAAAATATATTACTGGATAGTCCGATCTCTTTCTCTTACCTTCACAAACAGGAATTGGCTGACTCCAGTGTCCATCTGATAAGCACTGAATCTGGGGTGATCCTCTTAAAGTGTAACCCTTTGCACAAGCAAAATCACAGGTTGATTTATACTTCAGTTCTGTAGCATTATGGGAACAATTCATAAGGCTTCCTTCTGATTGATGTACTGCTTGACATTCCACCACTGAAATAGAGGCAGGTCGGGCCGTAAGTCATCTCATACACGGTCAAAGAACAGAACATAGAAAAACAACAACAATAAGGCAATAAGGTAAGACCTTCACCTTCACATGTAGGCTCCTGTCCATCCCATTCCCCTGAAGCACCACACTGGAGTATATTGGGGCCTTTCAAAACGAAACCTTCTTTGCAAGAAAAATTGCAAGATGAATTCCAGGCATAATTTCCAGAAGGGTTGGAGCAGTTGAATAAACCATGTGCAGGCTTCTGTAGTGCATGACATTCCACAACTAAAGATAGAATTTGTACTCCTTTAGGTTAGGCATCATCCTTGGTCAACCAAATCCTTATTGGCTGAACACAAACTAAAGCTGTGAATTCTTCATCAGAATACTTACAAAATTTGTGTTCCACAATAACAATGACTATACAATCCTCAACTTACAGTCATTTATTCAGTGACTGTTCAAAGTTACAAC
>AZIM01000960.1:182238-195490 GCA_000516915.1 Ophiophagus hannah
ATTGTTAAGATAAGAAATTAAATACAAAAATTGAATATGTAATTATGGTCATATTTGTATGTATATGTGAAACCTGTAATCATGCTGTTCACTAAAAAGAGATGTTAAAATGTGGAAAACTGAATAAAACTTGTTTAAAAAAACATACCATCTCTGGATAGTTTTGAATGAGTTCTAATTTCTGCTTAAACCAATTGGGGCTATTCCTAGCAACCATTTTATTGCAGAAGCAGATTATGTCATTTATAGAAATTTATTGCTATCCTGAGGATGTCTTCTTTTAACAAAAATGGCTGATCTGAATCATTAAACTGCAGTCCTCACAGATTCAGTTTAGATACTTCGATTGAATTGGCATTAAGATAAGTAGTCCTAAATTTTGAAAACGATAACAGGCATCCATACAGAACAGTAGGAGGAGCTTTTTAGCAAGAGATGCTTCTAGAATGAGCCAATCGATACAGAAGTTCTGTTCAGACATTGTCACAGAGCCAGTTTGAGGTTCTGTGAAGAACCCCAGGTTAAAAAGTCTAGAGGTTAAGAAGTCAGTTTGGTCTCAGGTTAGAAACCAGGAGACTGTGAGTTCTAGACTCACTTTAGGCATGAAAGCTACTTGGGTGACTTTGGGCCAGTCACTCTCCATCTAACTCAACTCAAAGTGTTGTTGTATGGAAAATAGAAGAAGGAAGGAATACTGTGTGTGTTCACTGCCTTCAGTTATTTATAAAAATAACAAAGGAGGGATATACTGTAAATATATAAAAAATAAACTTCACCCCCTGAACTATGCTAAGAAGCTCCTCCCTTCTGAGCAGGGTTTAGTCTTTAGTGGATATCCTCTAAGGTGCTTGCCTATTGTATGATTCCATGGTTCACTGTCCACAGGGAATCCAATAAACATGGTGGCCCTGCCTCTTTGTACATGTATTAATGTAGGAGCATGGACATGAGGCCACATGTGCCATCTTGTACAACTTGATTTCTTCTACAGGCTGCAAGTGATGCACACTTTGAATAGAACAGTCTACACAGTCTGCAAACTCAGTATGATTTCCTATTATTATATTACTCTACTGCACATACCAAACTTCGTCTTCTTTTGTCTGTGTGTCCTTTTTTTTTGCATGAGAAATCTACCCCAATACCCTGGTTTTAGGAAAAAAGAAAATGACTTTTCAGTGGATGAAAAACACATCAAGGGCATGAATATCTTTTCAGTTTTTGCTATTATTCTTTTGGAATTCATTATAAACTCATTTTTTTCTGAAGCTGATTTTAGGAGCTTATTTATTATTTACTAGATTTATACTCATCCAGGTGGCATACACATAGTATTTCCTCCTTCAATTTTTTCCAACAACACTAACTCTATGAAGCATACTGAGGAGATAAAGTCTGACTGGCCCAAAATTAGCCCAAGAATTTCTATGGCTTAAGTTTGCTCTCACCAGCTCTAACCAAAAACTTTAATCAAGCCTCAACACAGGTTTCCATATGACATTTATGTTATCTCTGAAGAAGGATGATATATAAATACTAAGCAAGCATTGCCTAACATTCTTTAAGTCTTGTAGTATACATTCATAAGTATAATGTTCGTAATTTTTACCTGGATTTTTTTCTAACGAAGGGCTACATTAAACGTCAGAAATTTCACTTGTCCATGTATACATTTTAATGGTTGTATTAATTTTACTATAGTGACTTTACATGTTGGGCACTGCTAAGTTTACAACTCTGTTTTGTTAACTGGAATGACTTGCAGTAATTTCTCTGGAAGAATTCATCAGTGGAGTTCCAAGAAGGAAGGAAACTCCACCAGACAGTTCGTTGCGGGCTCAGAAATATCTTTCCTGTGCAATGGCCAAACAAGACTTTGTCTGTTGATAAGCCAGAAAAATATTACTGTAATATTTTAAAAACTTCCAATAAATGTTACTTTTCCTTGCAATCTTATCAAAACTACAGAAGCATTTCTTAGAGTTAAAAACTATATAAAGACATACAGTATATGCACATAAATATTTATATCATTTCCAGACTCCTTGTAATTGCATTTTTCTTCTCTGTACTATATTTATAGCTAGATTTCATTTACATTATACTCCGAATCAGCTTGAGTCCAGGTGATGTCCTGAATACATCCATGAATTTTTCTTGGCAAAATGTAGTGGTTTGCCATTGCCTTCTAGGATTTTTAAAAACTTCTCAGTCTAGTCTGCAGTCTTGGGATTTCCTAGTGGTCTTTCATCCCAGTAACAACCATGTGCAACCTTGGTTAGCTTTTTGAGATCAGCCAAGATTGGCTAGAACACATTTTTAGCAGCAGGAAAACATGAATGTTTTTTTCTGATATTATGGTCCAAATATGTTACTAGAATATTGAATATTTATTTAATCTTGTCAAATTCTAATTCAGTTTGACTTCTTAAAACTTATCCATTTGGATAAATGGATGTATAGTGACAACTTGAGTCGACTGCTACTATTTATCTTGCTATCTTTCCCAACCAAATGTTGAGGATCTGAGAATCAAACCTATATTAGCACCTTCTGACTCTGCATAGGTTGCCAAGAGCAGCATTTGTAGAAAAGATACAGATAAGACCCGGCCCATATCTTATTGAGATTGTCCTTGAGTCACCCAAACAGAACTCTCTCCAGGATGAATTCAGGCATGCTTTCCTGCCCTGACAGAAGAGATGGAAGTCAAGATCTTTGTGGCTACAAAGCTACAAAGGAATAAGTTTCTTTACTTTGATGCTGCAAAGTGTGAAGTACAGTGTAGCTTATTTGCTTCCCAACAGCTTCACAGCAATGACTCCAGTATATCCAGGAAAGCAGCTACCACAATGACTTCATAGATACCCCCACCAAAGATCCACCAAGAGCAACTCATGCTTCTGTTAACCAGCATTTATCTTTTTTCTCTTGCTCACCCTGGAGGAAGATCCTTCCATTTTTATTGTTCTTGAGCATCAAGAGACCCAATTCCCAAACTTGATAAAAATAGTTACAGGTTATTCTAATGCCAGCATAGGGACCAATGATGAAGCTCTTTTCCAGCACTATAATCCACTTGCACATTACCAGCTGGGATGAACTCATGGAAATCTAAAGTTTCATTGCTATTAATGGGGGAGGTTGAAGACTGTTCTTACTCTCATTGAAACTTAAAGATACTTAATGGCTTTATGTTAGATGACCCTGAAGATGAACTGGAGCTGAAGGGGAGCATTTATTCTCAATTACTAGATGATAACAGCTAATACATAGTAATTTTGCATCTTGTTGCAAATATTTAATGTTACTTTTTGTCTAGAGAATAACCCTCTATCACTAGTGGGTATTTCAGTTCTTGATACAATAAAGCAAAATTGACACCCCACAACTTTATGTTCCCCTTCTACTGACAGAAACCTTTCCGGTCTTATACGTTGTCTACCTCTCAATTCAATTTTCTGATGATCCAGCTGTTAATTTTTTGAGACAGTCTATGACTGCAGCCAATGATGCTCATGAGACACTGATGCAGACACTGTTCATTTTTCAGCAAATCATCAGCTTTGCCCAAGACCATTTATAGTCCAGATGACCTTCTTTATATCTTTCTAACAAACACCTCAAATCTTGATTTGATAAGGAGTACACACAGGTCATCAAAGCTTACAAGAATGCTCACATAAATAATAACTCCCTTTCACATAAAATCTTTATTCTGTTAAAGAAAGGTATTAAAGGAGAAGAAACCAAAGTATGCCCTACAGAATAGGACTAGGTTACACCAGATTGTGATATTTGAAGGCAGTCTTCTGACACCAAGTACATTGATTTCTAGCAGAATTCAACCCTATAAATAGCTAGAATTTAATTCCCTATGGGACAACAGAACAGCAACAGAATAACAGAGTTGGAAGGGACCTTGGAGATCATCTAATCCAACTGCCCACCAAATTTCTGACAGATGGCAGCCCAGTCTCTTCTTGAAAGCTTCCAGTTATGAAGCTCCCACAATAAAACTCCAAATAAAGATCTAATCTTATCAGAATTTCTAAAAATAAATCCCACCTAATCTCATCTGTCCTAATCCCTCATTCGGTATCCCCAAAAATTGGCTTAATTCTGTCTCCTCCCAAAGTACAAAAAAGGTGATAAATCTGATCCCACTAATTATTGAGGAATACTCTCTCATTTGTAATTAGAAAATTTTACACCAGATTCCTATATTATAAAGAATTGGATTGAATGCAACAAGAGAAAGTTCTGGCCCCTGAGCAGCTGGATTCAGTTCTGAACATTGAACAATCAACCAATGTATCATGATTTGGCTGAGAAATACTCTATCCTAGGGGTCCCCAACCCCTGCTCCATGGACCAGCAGTGGTCCACAGCATGCCGGGAATTGGGCCATGCAAACAAGTGAAACTGCATCCGTGAGATGCAGGCAGCACACAAAACCAGCCCCCACCCAGTCCTTGAAAAAAATCTCTCTCCATGGAACTGGTCCCTGGTGCCCAAAAGGTTGGGAGCCACTGCTCTATCCCACCAAAAGTGCCTTTGTGTTCCTGTCAATGACTCAAGGCCAGCTCTTGATTCAAAACTACATGGTGGACTTTGGAGAAAAATAGCTGCCACATTGATTGGTCAATGACCCCTTAAACTGATAATAGCAATGCACCATGGCTCTACCATTCAAAGAAAGGGCAATTGAAATGACAATTTAACCAAACCTGGCCCTATTCAAAAGGGCCTGAAATAAGAACACATTCTTGTCTTGCCATTAATTTACATATTAGCAATGTTGTTGATGTCTTTGCTAAGCCAGAACATCATCCTCCATGTCTTGTTCATTGCCTTGTCACCAATTACATATATGCTGATGATGTAACCATTCTATCTGTAGTTCACATGGGTATTTATTAAAAAGATAAATTATGATTTTGCACACTGTAGCTTTTCAGTAATATCCACTCTTGGCCTTTATAAAATTTTGACCAAAATAAGGCAGAGAATCCCTTGGGACCAAGATTTCCAGTTGGATAGAACCAGTGCTTCCAACACCTTCCTACCTTCATTATAATGCAATCTTCATCCCTTTTGGATTATCCGTAAATATTCTTTAAACGTTTACATGCCCCATTAAAGAGATTTTTCTCCGTAGCCCAAATTAATGCATTGCCTATTCTGATGGCAATAGGCAGCTAGACCAGCTTCTCTTGTAAAAATTGCAGGTGTGTGCTGAGATACAGAGGATGAAACATATATTATTAAAGTGCCCACTTTATATACAATGATGATCTTTTGCTATCTATTATTAGAAAACATGTTTTCTTTGTGACCATACATTTTAATGACTGGTCTAGAAGTGTAAATAAATTTCAAATGAACAATAATCTTAACAGAATCTTAAGAGTTGGAAACAGTGGTGGGATTCAAATAATTTAACAACCGGTTCTCTGCCCTAATGACTGGCTGGGTGGGCATGGCTGGGTGGGCATGGCCAAGGGACATGGCCAGGGGACATGACAGCACTCTACCAGTCAAAAATGTAAGAAAGAAAGAGGAAAAGAAGGAAAACCAAAAAAGAATGACTTCCAACTTTCTTTGGTACAGATATAAGTAAAAAATATATCAAACTCTTACTCTATGATTAACATTTGTCTACATTATTTCCAGAATCCCATATGTAATCATCAAAGCCCAGATCAACTTCTAATTTCAGTTTCTTACAAAAAGTCCAGTAATGGTTCATATCTCTTTAATAACTATTTGTTAAGGAAACCACAACTGATTTATTTAATTGCACCATACTCTAAATAAAACAGGAATGGAAAATCCTAAACTCTAGTGTAAACGCATGCTTCTCAACTTTGGCAACTTTAAGGTGCATGGACTTCAATTCCCAGAATTCCCAAGACAGCATGAAGTTCACCCACTTTAAACTTGCCAAGACTGAAAAACATTGATCTACAGATAGGGAGTTTTCCATTCCTCTTTTACTGGTTCTTACTTATTTATGAGCAATCATAATGCACAATCCTCACTTCCACCCCATCCCAGACCAACCACAATTCCCTCAGTAACCTGCTTTCCAGCTCCATTCTCCTGCGTGCAGGGCAACCAAAGAAGACCATGTTACTACCAGTTTAAAAAAGGTTCAGTGAAACCTTCCAACTTCTCAGGGTAAAAAATGGTCTCATGAAATTGGAAGGTCTGACTGACCTTTTTTTAAACTGGTAGTCACATGGTCTTCTTTGGTTGCCCTACACGCAGGAGAACGGAGCTGGAAAGCAGGTTAGTGAGGGAATGGTGGTTGCTGCAGGATTTTGCAGAAGGCCGTCCAGGCCAAAAACAGGGTGTGTGTGTCAGGGGGCAACCTCCCTGATCAGTGCGGCCGGCTGGTCCATTTGTCACCTCCCAGCTGATCAGCGCAGCTCCCAGTCATTCCCTTGTAGCCTCCCCACCCTGAATGGCAACCCCAGTAAGCAGGGTCGGGAGGAGCCAGCCAGCGGTGGGATCAACCAGTTTAGTGAACTATGCAAAAAATTAACAACCAGTTTGGTGAACCAGTGCGAAACGGCTGAATCCCACCACTGGTTGGAAGGTACCTTATATATAATTTAGTTTATCCATTGCACAGAACCAATTCAGTGTTGTGGTTAAGGCATCAGGCTAGAAACCAGGAGACTGTGAGTCTCACCTTAGGCATGAAATCAGCTAGGTGACCATGGGCTCTCATCACATGGACTCTCATCACTCTCTCTACACTAGAAATGAGGCAATGACAACCTTTGCCAGGAAAACACAAGGTAGTTTGTCCAGGCAGTCTCCAAGAACAGAACAGAACTGAACAGAAGAAAGAAAAATTCCTTGCTAACTACTAGATCTACCTGAGTAACTTTGACAAATGAAATCACCTAGTCTTTCGTGATCTCTAGTGGCATAACTTTCATTTGGAAAAGTACTGTGCCTGAATTAACATCAGTTTGTTTTCTTTTTCCTTTTTGAAATTAGGAATGATTTTGTAAATTCCTTGTGGAGTCCTAGAAAATTGCTTTTCTTCCTCTGAACAAAATTTGGATATATGGAAAAATAAACTTCTTTTTATTATTTCCAGAAAGCAGAGAGTAACAAAAGAAAAGAGAATAGAAACAGCAGTGTTTCCTGTTTTGTGTTTCTTAAATTGTTTTGGTGTTATATTAAATTACTCTTTGGTGTATAATAAAAATGAATTTTAATGCACACAGTTATTTTTCTCAAAATAATTGATGGATGCAAAGATGAGGAGGAAATACTTGCTTTCCTTTTTCTGAGCTTGGAAGATGTTCTTGCTTTGTGCGATCTTTAACAGAAAGAAATAATTCAGTGATTCCCATCAGTAAGTCCTCTGAGAGTTTTAGTATAGCTGGTGATGCGTAAAACAGTCTCCACTCTGTCTGGCTCTGCATCATCATAAACTGGAATTTTCTGCTTTAGTCATTCTGTCTCTCTTCGGTTCAGGAAGAAGAGTTGGCGACAACAGTTTACAGAGGGCTACAAGTAATTTGTACCCTTGGTGGGGAATTTCCCTTTTTTCCTGGGCTGTGATCAGTGGGGAAAGTGAGCTAATTCTCTTCCACCTTTCAAACTTTATTCAATTTATTTATTTGGTTTTCATATTCCACATATTTCAATTAATTATGGATATTTGTTAACCAGCTATATTATGCTCATATAGATAAATAAAATTACAACCTTTAGGCATGGTTTCTTCATGCAACTTCACCTATGAACTGGTTTATGTCTCCCAACATCAGCTATATTACAATCACCAAATTCTGTAATAGTTTAATTTCCTCAGGTGACAATTTCCTCAGATCTCAAAAGTCTCATGCAAAATTTGGCATTCTCTCATGAGAACCTCAGGATAAGTGGGCAAGCGATAAAGATTACATTGTTTTACTAAATTCTATGTACATTTGAATCACTTTGTGTTTATGGAAGCTTGTGGTTGTGGCTATTTCTTTGGCCTGCCTTATGTGTGACTTCTTGTTATTAGTAACCTATTTGTAAATCAAGTTGGTATGCGTTTACCCAGTCTGAAACAGAAGAAGATGTATGCTGACTAGGAGAAATATACTGTTCTTCATAATATGTAAGTGGGAGTTGATGTATTACCACTGCAATTGCTGCTCAAATCAAGCCCCCCTTTGTCCTCATTTCTCAGTTCTGCTGGAATAATATTTGTAATGCCACTGAGAAGCAGGTTAGATAGATCTTGCCCTAAGCTTTGTAAACTCTGAAGAACAAAATCTTGTTCATTCTTGAGAATTAAGGCAAACGAGTTCCTGGCTTCCATCCCTTTGGTCAGAGCAGGACAGGAAGAGGGGGTTAATTATCCTGGCATAGATTATGTTTTTGTCTTCCTGAGGTCAGCTTCTCTGAAATAGGGGTCAGGGTCTTATCTATATCTTTTCCACCAGTTCTGCTCTTGGCAATGAGCCCAGAAACAGAAAGCTAGCATAGGCTTAGTTGTCATGTCTCCGAAGACTTTCTTAAAATAGATTTGAAAAGCAATCAGATAGTTTCTTATTATGATTACTGTAGAAAGAATTAGAAGTATCAAATGTTAGTATAATTTAGCTAGTACCCTTGAAGCTTGGAAGCCACCCTGCCACTGCTAAATCCACTTGAAAAACTGGGGTACAAGGAAACAACTGCTTTTTCAGAGTCCCATTAATAGATGTTCACTGGCTATTTTGGATAGTAAGCATAAATTGAGCTCGTTATTCATAACACAGATGGATTTATCTCAGGGAAATAAACTGGACTGATTTTGCTGCCTACTGCAATGGGGAAAATCTTAAAAGATGTAGAGGAGAGTCCAATTTTTAAATTTACATTCAAATTTAGCTGGGTGATTCTCTCAGCAATAAGGGAACATTGATTTGCCATGAGATTAACCCAAGAAGAACTCTGTTTGCAGAGTACCCACGTGGAGGGTGGGGGGAACCTGTTCATCTATTGATATAGATTTTCTTCCAGAGAGAGAGAGGGGCCCATCCACTCAAATTTTTTGCTTCTACTTCTGTCTTTCACGAACAACCCCATTTATTAATAATTATCAACAAGTTCAGTTGTTTAAAGAGAATGGATCTTCCACACTTAATGGCCTGCAGTCCGATTCTGGAATCAAGTTATCTTTTGTTAATTGTTTCAAGGGTTTTTCCTTGGTGTTATTTTCCAGGTGCTTAATAAAATCATCTTCTTTTTGCATATTAGGTTTATGGGTGTTTAAGATAAAATAATCCAGTCAAGACCAATATGAAATCAATCAGCAACTTTAGTTTATTAAATTTATATGCCACCCATCTCAGCAATAAAAGTACTCTGAGTGACTTACAAAAGTAAGAAGATAAATGTAAAAACTATTAAAAGATGCTATATAAAAAACTAGAACGACAGAGTTGGATCAGTGGTGGGATTCAAATTTTTCTACTACCGGTTCTGNTGGTCAGAACCTGATGAATACCATCTCTGAGCCGGATGGCATGGGGATAAGTTCTTCTTATCCTGCTTTGAAACAAAACAAAATGAAGACCAAAATGAAATAAAAGCAAAATACAAAACAACATTGAGAGAGAAGGAAATAAGATGGCTCATTATGGTGTCTTGCCAGCTTGGGCAATAAAAAGGCACTAAGGTGATGTTAGGTTTCATGTGTTTAGGTGACTTTGTTTAGTGGCATTTTTTGATACATATTATGTCGGGGTTGTTAGTTGAGGTAAGTAATAAGCTAAAATATTGCATTAGTAACAGAGGGAAGTTATTAACTTCATTCTACTGCCAATATTTTTTTTAACCTGAAAACTTATTTGGAAAAGCCATCCATTCCATAATATAAAAGTAAGACCTCAAGGAAGCTAAACGCTAATTTGACAGTAGTTAGTCTTTGAAAAGTTTTTTAAACTCAGTGGTAATCATAGAATCATAGGATTAGAAAGGACTTTGGAGGCCTTCTAGTCTTGCTAAGGCCATCCTAGACAAATGGTTGGCCAGTCTATTCTTGAAAATCTTTAGTGATGGAGTACCCACAACTCATATCCCTGTTTGATTGTTCTTACTGTCAGACAATTTCTCCTTAATTCTAGGTTGATCTCTCTTTAATGATCTTCCACTTGTTGCTTCTGGTCCTGCCCTCACCTCAGGTGCTATGGAGAATAAATCAACCTCCTCTTCTCTGTGACAACCCCTCAAATACTGGAAGACAACTATCATGTCTCCCCTAATCCTTCTCTTTGTTAGTTTAGACATACCTAGTTCCCTTGATTTACCCTGCAGTCTCCTTATCATCTTAGTTGCTCTTCTTTGAGCACTTTCTAGGATCTCAGCATAATTTTTGTATTGTGGTGAATAGAACTGGATGCAGTATTCCAAGTGTGGCTGGCTAGTGTAGGATAAAGCAGTTCTATCACTTCTTGTGATCTTGAGACATCCCTCTGTTGATGTAGCCAAGGACTGCATTGGCTTTTCTGGCAATCCTACCTTAGTGTATGGAATGGATTAGACACTTGCATAACATTTTGGGTTGAAATGCTTATTGAAAATATGGTGAAGTTAGCAATGCCTTCTTACAGCTCGAACTGTTGTCTCATTATTTGAACAAATGTCTGCTATAAAACATGATTTAGATCTACTGAAAAGAAGATTTTAAGCCTTTTGTACAAAAACATGAAGTTAGACCTGTCTCTCCTAGTAAGGCTTATACACTTCATTCCCAGAATGCATCATAAAAAGGGCAAGTTATTAAAGGACATTGACAAAAATATGCAATGTTAAATTTTTATGTTAATAAATCTGATAAAGTGGCAGCCCAACTTATAGTAATGCCTCTCTGGATCCCTAAGAAGTTACCTGCAAGCTAAACTGTTCTCTTCAAACTCAGCAGACTGCTCTCTGTATCTTCCTGAACAGTCTTAATATTGGGACACTGAGATTGTTAGGATAGCACCTGTAACCTCCCTAGACTAGAGCAACTTCTTTACCATCAATACAGATAGATTTATGTGCTGCTGAATGGCTTCCAGCTGTTCAAAACCAAAAACAGGTTTTTCTATCTTTTAATCAGTCTATTATGGCACTAACACTATTTAAGATAAGACCAAACCTAGCATCATTTCAAATCATCCCCATCAGAGATTTTTCACAATCTTAAAGTTAATTCCTTATTCAACTTTGCCTCAGCTATATCTTATACCCATTCCAAAACTTCAATAGATCAGTAAGGTTTCCTCTCCCCCATGTATGGCCTTGAAAAAACAAGGCATCAGGAACCAGCCCCTTTTACTAAATGAAGATGTGTCAAATCCAGTTGAAGCTGACCTTATCAGTGCCTTTGTTGCCCAGGTCTGAACAAGATAATATAATACAAAAGCTGGATAATCTTAAAGAAATCTTATTGGTCACTATAACTGCAGTGGAACCATTTATTGATCTTACATCTTCAAATATTGACACCGATCATCATTCTTCAATGGATAATGGAATGATTGGAAAATGCTCACCCAAAAATATTTGTTCCTGCTCTTATAATATGAACGAGGAATATAATATGAACGAGGAAAGAGGAGACTGTCAGGCCTTGTTAACTAGTGAGGAGGAAGTACACCCCATACCAGGACAGTTGCTAACAACACACTTTGGATCTTAGACTAGTACTACATGATGGCCTGTTATCACCTCCCCTGGAGCCTTTTAGTCTTCTTCCTCTTGATCTGGCTATTGCTAATGGAACCTGTAAAATCACCCAACTGGAAGCTACTCCTCATATCCACGTGCTATCATAACAGGCACTTACTACTAGGTGAAACCCTATCTCTGGTTCCATTCCAGATGTCAGTGTGTGTGAAATGTCAAATACCCTCGTACCAACAAAAGACTCTGCATGTTTAGTTAATCCTATTATACTTATGATCATATATACTTATATATAGAAGGATATAATGTATCTATTATTCAATATCTTGTTTGTATCTGAATTTGTAAAGGCTAGTCAAAGACTGTAATAAAGATATCTGAAATTTTAACTCTTCACCCCCTATAAGGTTAAACTGATACCTTCTGATCCCATATCCCTTCCCTCATCTATAAGCAAATCTATAAAACACTGAAAAAAAAAACCAGAGTAAGTCTAACCCTTTCCTTTTTATTTCAAAATGCCAAACTTTCACTCTCTTACTTGTTTAAGCCTATTTTCAGGTTTCCATTATTCAACCCTTTCTCCAAAATGAGACTTTATAATCTTGACAAGTAATCAAAAGAATAATTTTTCACTATTTTTTGTCATAAACTTGTCATATTATATTTCCCAAAATAAATATAATTATTTCAAAAAGCCCAACAACTTTGTTTCATCACAATTTTGAAGCGTGCTGTATGCATGCATGAATAACCATTGAATCATCGCGGGGAAATTGCAGCTGCAGCAAGTTTATCTCTGAATAGCCCTAGGTGAATAAGCAATCAAGTGAACAGTCTTCCAGCTTATGATCCATTAGTATTTCCTTTACTTTGAATGAGTTCTTTTAAATATCCTGTTGAGCAAAGAACAGATCTCTTGGGTCTAATCAACAAAGATAGCAATTCAGAACAGTAAATTAAAAAAGAATTATCTATAAATGGATAGTTTGCCCAGTCCTTTCTAATGCCAGGAATATTGCAACTCTATTCACATACACTTGAGGATATTACTGCAATAAAACAGAGACATAAAAGGGTTGTCCAAAACTTTTTATAGGAATTCTCACCTGGTACAAATCCAGCTCCTTTTCCAACAGCTTCCAGCGGCCACTATTACATATTATGTGACTAGCTTTTAATGCAAAGATCCAGAAGTAGCTTAATAAAAAAAAATGTTAACTCCAAGTAGTAGTAGTAGTAGTAGTAGTTTGGGCTACTTCAAAACTTATATAATACCTGTTTCAAAGTTTCATTTCTGTATATTTTCAAACATCATTCCATCAGTCATTTGCAACCAAATTGCCAAACTTGGAGCTCAGACCAACAGCCCAACTACCAGCCCAAGCTACTTATAATCAAATACATTTCAAATTACTTTGTGTGTCAGTAAAGGTAAACCTCGAGTTACAACAGTTCATTAGTGGCTGTTCAAAGTTACAACAGCACTGAAAAAAGTGAATTATGATCACTTTTCACATTTACGGTCATTGTAGAATCCTGTGGTCTTGTGGTCAAAATTCAGACACTTGGCAAC
>AZIM01000960.1:228455-257554 GCA_000516915.1 Ophiophagus hannah
GCATACAAGTCTAATAAAAATAAATTAAAATAAAATATGAAAATGCCACATTCCTGCCATTCTTTATCAAATTATGGAAAGTCTGGCAACAAATAAGCCAAACTACTTCATGCCTCCCAAAGTTCATTATTTCCCTGTTCAATGAATAACTCCAAATTAAAACATCTGAGACAAATGATAGCTACCCTACATTAGAGCGCAATCAGTAAAGATGAGCCCTCTATCTCTGGTAACTGGTGCTGCGATCAAAACACTCTCACTGTTGGAAAGGTCTTTCTAACATGCCATCAGAATCGTATGTCCTCTAATTTTAAAAAATGTTTTTTCTATGACCCACTCTCTAGAACAAGAAAAAACAGATCTTTACTTTCTTTTGTGTGACATTTTTTCTGATATTGAATTCTGCTATCTCCCTCCATTCGTGTTTTCTTAAGGGTAAAAATAATTTTTTACAATTACCATCACCAGGAATAGTACTCACCATCTTATTCCTATGATTTGTTTATTAAATCTTAATTTTTCATGTGTCACAAATGTGGCCATGTCCTTTTCTTGCTTAATGAGAGTGCAGGATTTGCTTAATGATAGCAATCAGAACTGCAGAATTACTATTGCTAAGAGGTGTTGCCCCATGACATTGTACTTTAGAACCATGCCATTAATGATGGAAATTCAATAACGAAATTGTTCTCGTTAACAGAGGACCACCTGTAATTTTGTTCCATTTTAATTTAGGCTCACATTTTGGATGGGTATAGTGTCACAATATATTGATGACATTGAATTGCCTTACTGTCTTAGCATAAAATCAGGACAAATCAAACAATAATATATGCATGAGAGTGTGATATTCACAAAACAAGATAGGACTATTGTAGTTATGAGAGAAAATATAAACTCGGTCCAAAATGACCTGCTACTTACATAAATGAGTTTTTCAGAATGCTTCAGCACTCATTTTTTATTTTACTGAATATTATATTCAATAGTGTCTTCATGAGCTAAAGGTAGGTAGTTTAACTTATAAAAAGGAAGAAAAGATAAGTGTCTGAGCAAATTGAATCTTGATAATAAAAAGCAGCTTCAAAGATAATTCAGTGTAATTTATTTTCTGCAATTTTTCTTGTTTGATACATATTTTGTCCACAGATACTTTCACTACAAACTTCCCTTTTGCAATTGAATTCCCCTGATCATGTTGTGATTGCAGTGTTAGATTTTCTTTCTTCAGTGGGAAAACCTATTATTCCTCCAGATTTCCAGGTAAATAAAGCGAACTGTTATTCTGTTCTCTCTTTTCTGTATATATTTCATTGATGTAAACTTTGGAACAGGTTACAGTACAAATAAAGAATAGCAGTTGATATGTTACTTTTCAGCACTAGCTCCTGAATACTGTATTAATACAAAGGAATAATGATTGTTCTTTGAGCTCCATGTAGTCTAAACATGCAGATATATATTTAGGTAAAATGTCCTAAAGCTGAGAAATGTTGACAGGAAACAGAATTCCCTCCCAGTCTTCAATAATTAATGTAGAGGCCATGTACACCTCCAGTGGAGGGGGAAAGTGTGCTGCTATTTACAGATGCAGATCTCCTCTTGTTATATCTGCATTATATACATGTATTAAGATATTATGAGCTATTATAATTATTAAGTTACAGAATTGTAGGTGACATTTAAATTAACTCTCCTGTCTAGGTGGTAATGATAAGGTAATTGTTTCAGGGCAAGCCAAAGTTTGAGTAGATCTATACATAAAAAAACATGGACAAACCCATTTGTTCTGATAGACTATGAAGATGAAGGGGCCAATTTAGTTTACTGTTAGTACATTATATGGAAGAACTTAATTAACAAGAAGTTTGAATGAAATGAGAGTGCTTGCCTTAGTCCATAAAAGCAAAAACAAATCTTAAGAGTGTGAAAAGGAAGTAACATTGATGTTAATAGGAAATATTTCTGCAAATATCTATATCCTAGAACTATATAGAACTCTACAACCTTAAATACCTTATCTGAGATCAGTAAATCAAAATGCGTATCTGCTCAACATCAAAAGCATACGGCAGGGTGATAATGCAAGACATTTGTGATGAGGTGACATTGTGGAAAGCAAAAATAAATTGAATCAAAATTAGGAATTCTTTCTCAGATAGATATTTTGTTTCATTACATACAAGGATTATTGCCTGCTTTTTTACAAGAATTCCTATAGATGTCTGAAGCTATCTGGGTCGCAATAATGAAAATCATACCAGTAGTTTGAATTGATAAATTCTGAGTTGTTGACACAATATCTCTTTGGAATAAGAGCTACAGGTTCATACCAACCTATCTCTCCATTTCTCCCCATCCCCCTTCCCCAAATTCCAGTCAATCTTATAATTAAATTTATATAATATAAATTATAATTATTTTGCAAAGCAGAAAATGTAGACAAGCTCTTTCAATTTTTCAGATGTTACAACCATTTTTTTCTCCACCAAAACTTTTAATAACCAGCTATCCTTTTTGATGGAATTTGGGATTAGAATAAAAATATGATTAGTAAATCACATAGCAACTTGAAGTAATGCAAGTGACCTTCGGTTTCTTAGCGGTGTATCAAAATAAGCAAGATAATAAGCAATCAGGTACAGATTTGGCAGTGAGGAATATGTTGGTTTGGTTTTTCTCTCTTTAATTACTGGAAAATTGAAAAGTATAGCAGCTGAGATCAATCAATTTGATAGTGAGTCAAATTGACAGCCACAAAAAGCATTATAATTTAGAGCAATAGAGTTATTTAATGGGATGAAAATTAATTTTTGCAGTGAGGGGTTCTAAAACATGTATTTTTACCCCAAGATTTCAAATCTGTTATTTTTGCAATTGCACAATGTTTAGCTTGGTATGATAAATTCACACCTGATCATATACCCACAAAAGACTCTTGTAACCCAACTACTGTTAATTTTCATCTTCTCAAAATTACACCTTCTGTTACAAAAATTATCTGTATAAATCTTACCTTGCTACTAAAAAATAATACATGCAATCATAAACTAACATAAGTAAGCAATTATCTGAGTTACAAAAATGTTTAAGTAAGTTCCATCAAAGTTTTGTTTTGTTCTTCAATATCAGCTGCCGACTTGCTTCTTGGCCTCTGATATATCCCTCACGTTCCTCATGTGTATAAATTCTGCTTGCTTCCTCTGAGAGCTGTTTCACACATCTCTATTGATTGGGCATGACAGGACCACTACAGTACTTGCATTGGTTCATCAATGAACTTCTTTATTTATGCTGCAGTCAGTTTGCATATCAAAGGTGGCTCATATACACCTTTAGACCAGTCAGTCAGCTCCATCAGAGTGGATGCTCTGGTGTTGATTAAAGGTGTTTTTCTTGCACATACAGAAAAATCTCCCAGCGCATCATTATCTGCACCCCTTAAGTGAATGATAGTTTGTGCACCAATTCTCCTCTCTTGAATGGCATCTGAATACAAGAATGTCTGGATTATCATTTCACTGAAAGCATACCATGCTGAGCGATGGATGTTGGCAAAACTGCATCTACTACAGCTTTCTTTTGCAATCTGATTTGCTGCAACTGGAACAACACATGATGTGGGCCTTCAATCCAGGAATGTTTTACTTTGATGTTGAATCAGCAAGGGTAGTACACACCAACAATGTATTCCACTCACGTTGTTAACTTTTGGAGAGTTTTGCCCTTAAAGCCATGTTTTGAAACCCATATTCGACAAAGCCTATTTGCAGTTATCAACCAGCACGAATGGCTTATGGGACTAATTTCCAGAAGAGCCAGATCTGTGGGAGGTTCTCCTTATTGCTTGTGTGATCCTACATCCATACGTTTGATCAGTAGAGAGATCCTTTACAACACTGTCGCTCAGTGAAATGAGAGGCTCACCAATTGAAACTTTGGTGAATAAAGGAACAGTATCAAGTTGTTATGGTGTCTAGCATGTTGCCAATTTTACCTGTTTATTTGTTGTTAGACAAGATCTTCCCATCCAATTTTGTGATTAAGTTTCCATTTGTGTGGATACACACACCCCAACCAGATCACCTTCCAGTCAAGCTTGATCTCTACCCAGTGCATGGTGCCACCTTCACAACCAGTATTAACATTTGTAGAATTTCCTCCAACAGTCTTCAAGCTTTTGTCAATGCCTTTCTTCTTCATGAAATACACCAGGTTTTCCCATTTTGAGCCTTTCTCTGGAGTGAAATAATAAAGATATCTTCCACCCAGCTCACTGCACACAGAATAATGTTCTTCTTTGATGGTACTGGGGAATTACTGGTCTGAATTGTTTGCTTTCAGCATAACTTTAGTTGCATCAATCCGGCTGTCAAAGAAGATGCATTCTATTTCATACAGAGACAGAGATCATCAAATTCTTGATCTAGGGACTTCATAATTTTTTCCAGGGCTCTCTTGACTGTATTGTGGTCAATTACAAGTCTCTTGTCTTCTTCGGTGATCAAGCCAGCATCTATGAAGGCAGCAGTGGCATGTAGACCAACAACATATCTTAATGCTCTGCATAGCGGCATTCATTATTTCTAATCTATTGTATTTGTCTTCTCTTTTGAAGTAAAGGGCACATGTGTTTGATCTAAGGCTTCATAACTTCCATCTCATTCATCTTCCTCATCAGTCATCTGTCCTTCATTTTCATCAAAAGAGATAATTACTTCATGTGTCAGTATCAAAATGTCTGGAATACTTTCTTGCTTATATTTAGTGAGCCTTTGTCTCTCATCATCTTGCTGCTTTTGCCTTTTGCCTAATTGTTTCTGCTTGGGCACATCTGGCAAACCAATCTGGTGCGATCCAAAAGAATCAATCTTGCCTGACTTTTAATGAAAGCAAGTTCTTTCAATGATATCTTTGTCTCCTTAAGGCAGGTATAGTTAATGTGAGCTTTTTTGCAGCCAGCAGGGCAGCCAAATTTTGCACAAGTACGATTTGACACTTAAAATTGAGATTGTCAAACAGTTTCTCAAGTTTCACCGTGAAAGTCTCTGACATCTAGCTTTCCTATGCCAAGAGATATGTTTTTGGTTTGATCCCAGCTCTCTTGGATCTTGTTCAAGATTGTAACTCATGAATGTACAACAGGGGTCATGAAAGAATTGTTCACTGGTTCCCACTTTTCAAGCATTTTTGGAAATGTACCTCTTGCAAGACTGCTGGGTAGTCTGTTCGTCATTACTACTTTGTAATGTCACAACTTTTGAGCATCCCTAATGTTTGGAAATTGAAAGCTGAAAAATTTGACATGCCCTAAACAGTTTTTTCATAGGAGCAGAAATTTGGTGAAGACATTCTATCTGGGCTTGATTCTAAATTTATTTTAAACTAACAGTCATTAATAATATGTAAGATATTTCCATTTCTTTACTCCCCTAATGAATATAGTTTGTTGGTATACATGAATACATTTTAACAGCTGAAATATGTTATTGCAAATTAGTTGGTTTGTTCTGGAGGGAGTGACATGCCATTTGTTATTAGCAATCACTGTCTTGATTTAATTTTAGAGCTGTAGATGAATTATATAGGTCTACCTCTGTAGTTATTACTTTGTAGAGTTTAAACCAAACTAATTGTATTATTCACTTGTTAGGTTCAATTTCTGTCCAGCTTGTCCTGTTTGTTTGGTTCTTTACTGGGTAACGATAGCTGGCTAATACAACAGCATGCCATAGAGTCATTCACTCAATTTGCAGAGGTAAGTCCAATTGTGTTTTTCAAGTTTTAGATAGTCTATGTTAAATCGTTTCAGGTTGTTGCAAGTAACTAACTCAGGATGAAATCCATTTGTGAAGCAGAACCTGTCCTTTAGAAGACTTACCTGTAATGGAATTTGGAGAAATTGGAAGCAGCAGAAACATTTGCCTTGCCCAAAGTACAAATTCAAAATCTCTGCATCTACCACAGTTTTGGGAAAAGGTAGAATTATATTTCATAGCCAGAAGTTTGGAGAAAGCGAGGAAACCATAGAGGAAAGCTAGATTTTTGCCTTTGTTTTGCAAATTTTATTTAAAAAACAAGAAGTATTCTTCTTTTTTCTGCAGTTCTTTTTGCATGACAGAATATAGGGATGGGAACAGCAGGCGGATTATTAGTAATATAATTGTTAGGAAGATTTAACTTTAGCTAGATCAACATCTTTGAGTTGCTTTTCATACTCATGGTTGAATTTTATTATAGCAGATCATATTTGCTTAGTTACAAGTCATGTTTCTGGAGAAATGAAATCTTAAAGTATGAGCTGCTGAGGACAGGAAAATGTGAAGCAATTGTATAGTGTTTCTATTTCTTTTGAAGTGTATTTTGGTTGTAATGTTTATTGTTTACATAAGATAATTAGTTTCAGTGTGGAAAAATAAGGGAATATGAGCAGAGCAGAATCAGGAGTACTTTCAGTATTACATTTACTGCAACCTAAGTTTCTCTAGTGCTGAAAACATTCAGTACTTAGTAGATATTCTTTGATACTGCTTGATTATTACACCTAATAAACCAACTAGTTACTGGTCTAAACTTTCCTTACTTTCTTGTTTTGTTTTTGTATCAAGGGAACAAGCCATGAACAAATACTTCAGAAATGTTTGAACTCTGTTGAAATCAAAAGCAAAGTTGTTGACTTTCTTTCCAAGGTATACAAGAAAATATAAAAGTGACAATGCAATCCTACTTTTAAACTCATGTTTCATTAATAGTGTGCATACTATCTTTATTATTTTAAGATACATTGATCTTGCAGAACAGATAAGAATATTTATGGACCTTGGAATATAATCTGGGTGTCAAACTCAATCACTTCATGTGATGTATTGTGACTTTTTTTTACTTTGCAGAGCTGAGTGGGCGTAGCCTATGTGTGATGCATCTGGCCTGCCAGTCGTCAGTTTGACACCCCTAATCTAAAACTTTGGCTAGAGAAGTCACAAGGCCCAATGCTTTGCAGAATTCTGCTGAGAGAGATCACAAGATTTCTGACTTGTTTTCCTGTTCAGGAAACATTTCAGTACCCAAAGCAAGGGTTTCTCTTTAGAGCCTGTGTATAGCTAGCCACATTTATTTTAAATATTTATATTGTACAAGTAATCCTTATTTAGTGACCACATTTGGCACCAACACCCCAGTTGTTAAGTGATGTAGTTGCTAAATGGAAAATCTTGTGACTGTAACTGTGCTTTCAAATTTACTTTGGCTTTCCGTTTTTCCCTACTTCTCTGCTCTTTGGAATGCTCTGCTGGGATAATTATCAAGAATAGAATTAATGTTTATATTTACATTCATTGGAAAGGGAAGGATTACAAGAGTGGGGCTACACATTGAAAGGAGTGCCCTGGCTGTTTGTCTAATGCACTCATGGCTCTGAGTCCTGAGCTGCTTGGGAGGCAAACAAAAGCTGAAAGTGGGAAAACGATTAAAGTCCTGCCTGCTAATTAAGGCCACAGAAATAAACTTGTTTAACTTGCCATTAGCACCTTTTGGGGAAGCGCTGCAGGATCAGATCATTTGTTTAAGTAATCTCACTGAGGGGAGAGGGAGTAAAGAGTCATGCACACTAACTGGTAGTAATGGTGAACATGTGACTGACAGAGATGCTGCAATGGTCGTAAATGCAGGCATCGATTACAGAATTACTTTTTCATCTTTGTTGTAACTTTGAATGGTCACTGCCTCAGACAGTCACTAACTGAGGTCTATCTGTACTTTTCTAACTGAGGACAACTTGGGGAAAAATAACAGATATGGAGATTCTCAGTCATCCAGGTCACGGTTGTCCCGTAGCTGTTTTTTCAATAGCAACTGGACTTTCTGGTTTTTCTTTGAAAAGGTTTCGCTTCTCATTCAAGAAGCTTCTTCAGCTTCAGAGTTTTAAGTTAGATCTTTATTCTTCTCCACCTGAGTGTCTACATAATTTTATTCCTCCTTGCCACACTTCTAGGATAACTTCTAAGATAACTTCTATGATGGGAACTATTAACAGCCATTGATTATTAATACTGGGTTATTTTTATTATTCTCTCACAGACCAATCATATTGAGGAGACACCAAAAGCAAAAGCAGATCGAATGAAAGAAGAAAATGCTCTTTTTATGCACTTCTTCCTGGAGGCCAGAGCTGATGGGCAAAAAGCTCTTATTGGAGAGGTATTCTGTAGTTTTTTCAATAAGAAATTCTAACTTCAGAATGACAAGGGGTATCACAGTGTTATTTTTATAGTGGAAAATTTAGGGTTAATTGAGGGTAGTCTCAGATACTGTGACATTAACATGATCTTAGTTTTATCATTCATGGGAATTAACTCCAATTAAAATTTACATATCTAAGATGTATATACAAGAGGGAATCACATTTATTAAAGTGATTGCTAGCAAGATGAAATCTTGCAAGAAACAAGAAAATGCACCTTCCAGTCATCTAACATTGTTCTTCAAATGATGTCTAATCTTATATTAGATGATCAGTGCCTTGAAGTGTATTCTTACATTCCAGAAGATCTTCCAAAACTGCAAGTTACTTTAGATCATTTTAGATGTAGAAGCATGTTCATCTCTTCCTAACATTCTCTGTGTAATTGAGATAGTCCTTGATTTAGGACCACAATTGAGCCCAAAATTTATGTTGCTAGTTAAGTGAGTTTTGCCCCATTTTATGACCTTCCTTGCCACAGCTGTTAAGTGAAGCACTGCACTTGTTAAATTAGTAAGACAGTTGTTAAATGAATGGCTTCCCCATTGACTTTGCTTATCAGAAGGTTGCAAAAAATGATCCCATGATCTTTGGACACTGTAGCTATCATAAATATGAGTCAGTTGCCAAATATCTGAATTTTGATCATGTGATCGTGGAGAATTTTGTAACTGTTGTAAGTGTGAAAAATGATCATAAGTCATTTTTTCAGTGCTGTTTTAACTTCGAACAGTCTCCAAACAAACTGTTGTAAGTCGAGGACTACCTGTAGAAAGGACTACAAAAGTTTCATAATACTGCTTTAGGACTAGTATTCAGAGGAGTCATTTTAAGTAGGGAAGATAAGTCTGAAGTCTGTTGTATATTGTTTTATAAATATAAAACTTTCTATATTTATACAACAATCTTACCTCCAAAACTGAGTTCCCTACAGTTGGACTATAACTGCTTCTAAAGATCTCTACTATTATGTGGTTTTACTAATTTTTGTTTCCAAACTGCTGCATAAATAGCCAGTAATATCAGAACAGCTTTAGAAGTATGTAACTGAAAAGATGCTACTTATTTAAATGCATGTGAAGGAACTTCCCTCAGCATTGCAATCTATTTTTTTGGTTGGCAAGGAGGATTAATTTCAGGCATAAATACCCATATATTTAAAACAGAGCCACTTTGAACCTTCTAAGAAACATAAGGAACATAGGGCTTGAAAATCAAAGGGCATCATGGGAAATGGTTGATCTTATTGCATTGCCTGGGTTCATTATATTCCCCTGCTTCAAATCCTTGTGTTACAGAGCTGCTCTTCTGTTTTTTAATTGTAGCCATCCCCCAAGAGAATTTGCTACTTACCCACTGAGGTGCAGTACAAGTCAGCAGTTGACACTGCTGAAAGGGCGCTGGAGACCATGAAGCAGTTGTTGCAGAAAAGCCCACCCCCCACTTGGCTTGCAAAGAAACTGGAAGCATTACAGGCGACATTGCACAACTTAAAGAATAGTATACATTAATCTGGCTAAAGTGTCCTTTCTGGATGATTTAAGTACCATACTGTAAACTGAAGTTCTACATTTAGTGCTTGAACACAAAACAGGCAGAACTAGTAGTAATTCTGGATCTAGAAAGCTGCATGTTTATAATTTGTTATGACTTTCTGGTTGAAAAATATTGTAATTGAGTGAAAATAATAATTTTAAAAGTTGCCTATGTGTTAATTTATGCTATTTCTTTAGATTGTTTATATTGTCTTTACTACCAAAACATAAGAATTACAAATATACTCAACAATCCCCTTCAGGACATTTTATCTGGGAAATAAACTGTCTAATATAAGAATTTAAGATTTGCTGCTATCCTGTGGTTTTTCTCTCCTGTCCTAATTTAATCTCAGTTACTCTACAATTACCCTTGTAAAACAATTGTTAAGATTCTCTTGTAGGATCAGCAGAAATGTTTTGAGGCCAGTTTATTCATAACAATAAGTTGCACAAAAAGCTAGTGATTTATCCATTTATTTTTCTTAGAATTCTTCACAAATAAAACAGTTGTGGAAATATAAAGCCACATATCTGTAACATCCCGCTTTGTCCAATTGTTAGCAACCAAGGCAGGGAAATTCCTGCTGTAGGTTTGGCCTAAACGTTTAACTCAGAAAGGCAAGCGCTGATATGCCAATACCAAGTTCTCACTGCTTGTGAAAGTAGAGAGAGAGGAGAAGACTTAGAATGCCCAGGGTACTGTGAAAGAAGCTACTGAACTGTAACCTATAGAAGATCTTCATCATCACCAGTTAGTATCTTCTTCCCAATTCAGGTCTTCTTCTTCTTCCCAGCCAACACCATCCACCTGAAATAATGATCAAATCATGAAGACATTATGAAGACATTATTGAACTCTGTGCACCACTGATATTTAATAACAGCGAGAAAGTGCATTTTTTTCACACGGTATCATTTTTATTTCCCAGGAATAGCAATATCAATCACAACCATCTTGGGTTGGGGATCCTGATTTTCCTGAATCTAACACAAACATACTGATAAAACAATTTCTTCTTACAACACTACTAAGAACCTGTGTGGCCCTTCTATATTACAAAGTGAAACATGGATGCCACATGCAACTCAGACACAGACACCTTCATGTTGGAGTTAGTTCACAAAATAATTACATAACAATATCATGGCTTTTCTCTAACACTATTATAGAACCATTTTAGATTTGTATCTTTTCTCCATTATGAGTCTGTAGCTAATACATATTTTCTTTAAGCAATCACCTGTTCAAAAAAGACATGTAGTACTCTCTGCCAGTGCAACTACTGAAAACAAACCCAAGAATTAATGTACAAAACAGCAAGTTCTGATAATGTGCCTCCTGACAATGTACAGCAGTGGAACACAAATGTTTGTGTGTGGTGGGTAGTAAAGAAAATGGAAAATAGCTGGTGGTTGGCATAGCAATTAAAGGCATATAAGGAAAAGGAAAGTACACTACAGTACTGGGAAGTTGGGCCAATATATGCGCTGCTCTTGAATTAAAATACATTGCTAAGGCAAGGGAAGTGCCTGAAAGAGGAGGGTCGGTGGCTTGGCACAAAAGCCACACAGGAGAAGACGAGAGGAAGGGAAAAGCACACCAGACTTTCCCTATTTCTCTACCAAGCCACCTCAGAAATAGGTCTCATCTGAAAATGAAATCAAGTTATTCCAAGTTTCAATTCAATCAGATCGGGAACTGTCCTAACAGTTCAGCTGAATCAGTGTTGTGTGAGCACATCTAAGAATGTAGCTGACAAAATGCCATATCACTCGTGTATGTAATCAACCTGATATAACAACCTTAGTAGCCAACTAATACACAGGAGTTTTATAAAGTACTGTACTAGAGCTTCTGTTCTTCAAATTCTTACCTCTGCAATTTCTGATGCTGCAAATTTAGAAGAAAACTGCATTTCTTGTGCATTGCTCACAGAGCTCAAAACTGTGTCTGAGTTATTCTGAATAAATGAATGGGTCTCTAGTTCTGGTAGAACTAAAAGCGATGATGAAGATTTGATATCTGGGACCATGTCTGCAAACCAGTCCAGCTCTGTGTCATGCAATTCTTTCCTCTTCACCTGGATCACAAACTCTTCTCCTAAACCACTTTTCAACTTGGGAGATTTCTCTAGAAATGATGTTTTGGTCAAATAAGACTTTTGATTCTGGTCTCTTGGGTCACAACCATCACTGTTGCTGATAGACTCTGGCAAAGAATTATTTCGCAGAGTTCTGAGTTCTTTTTTGGGCTCAAATGTATTTGGAGGCAGCTGCAGCTCTGCGATGTCATTTATCCTTCTATCATAGTGAGTGTTTCCTGAAGAGAGCATAAAGGGAGATTTCTCTTCTCCATCATGATTGGCAAGACATGGATGGCTGTTAACACAAAAGTCTTTCAGTTTGGTATCAGCAATTCTACTTTCTTCTGGCTTGACCTCTTCACATTCATTCCAATCTGGCCATTCCTCTGTCTTCTCAGTCACGGGGCAGTTTTTGCCATTATTTATTGTACTTATTCCACTAGGAATATTATATAAGTTCAAAGAGTCTTGCTTCCCTAGAGAACATACACAAGCTTTGATCAGTGATTTAATGAAACTAAATACACAAACACACTTTTGTACTTAAGAAAATACTTACCTTGGTAAGAAAACACTTAACTACAATACAAGGTAAGAAAATACTTTCTAAAGCTGAATAACAGCTGCCCAGCCTAGAATTCTCTCAATTGCTATAACATTTCACTTTACATTCAAAAGAAACAGAGTATCTTATCATAGCTTTCTCAATATCCAAACACAGATCTGGATTTTGTCTTAGATTGGCAGATATAATACTTTTTAGAAAGAAAGGCAAAAATAAGTAGGACCAAGGTTACCTTTTTTTAGGGCAATGTGAGAACCTTTCCCTGGTACATTGTTCTTGTTGTTGAAGGACAAACTTCCAGAATTGTGGCACTTAAGAAACATACTTGAATTATGCTGTAGTGGCAGATAGATTAGTTTACCTTCACAGCTCATTACATCATCAGAAGAGTCTGTTAAGATATTAAGACATATATAAGGATATACTAGGAAAAAAGCAGCAATCCAGTAATATCAAAGCATTTAAAACATATTTAATACTTTTCAGAATACTGTTTATTTAGTTTCATAAATGAAAGCATGATTTGCTCTTATCATAAGATGGATAAAGAGTTACAAAAACTAAGCAAAGCAATAAATCAGATGGGGAATCTGATCTGTATGCCCAATTTGGACTTCTAAGACAACCCATCTGAACAGGAATCCTCACCCCCAGCAGCATGAATTGCCCTTTGCTTTCCCCCTTATCACCCTACACAGATAAACTGATACAAGAAATGGAGCCTTAAGCCCTACTCCTGACATTGCTCTTCCTGCAAATGAGACTTAGTTCCACAAGTCTCTTAGTACAATAGACAGATTTAAAAGTAGGAATTCTTTCTCCTGCATGAGTTCAACCTGCCTGAACAAATCTAACATGTAATGATGAATGAAATGTGTTAATTTGATATTTTTAAAGAGCTTTGGGGACATGTGATCTGACACTTTGTTTACTAGATGATGATGAGTCTCTTATGCTACTTTATATCTTCTGAAATTTCACTGTGAGAAAAAATAACAAGGAGCTATGTAAATTGAGTTGCACAGACAATTATTTCCTGGGAAGTCTTTAATTCAAAAATTATTTTCTCTGTCCAGAAGCTGTTTACCCACATATTTCCCATTAAAAAAACCAATTCAGTAAAATCCAGAAGCATGTCTGAGATCAGAAGATGATAATGCCAATTCTTTGATGATCCAGCATGTTCACCAAACACCCAGAATAAGATAAAATAGTATTGCATCTTTATGAAAAAGAATTTGCTGTATTAATTAATGATTCCTATCCGCTAGCTATACAATTATTCCAAGTTACATAACATCATTATACTTTAGCTTTGTTTAGAATTTATTATGTAAACAGCCTACCATTATCAAGGAAAAAATTACTGCAATTTAATGGTTCAGTAACTATCCCCAAATGAATCCATACATGTAACTTTGTCCCTGATGCTTTCCTTTTTAAAGTATAGCACAGACTAATTAAGCATCTTGCTCCAATTACACTGTCTGATCTAGTTTCATCAACAGAGCATGTTTTGTTTGTAGGACAGCTACAATTATCTATATTTATTTACCTTCAGAGGAAAGATCCATAATTTTAGTGAAACTTGGGGCTGAACGCTTGAAGATCTTTATTCTGTCACCCCCCACAACCACATCAGGTCCAAGGAATGAGACTAGCACTCCTAAGCTTTGCAGTGTCACGGCCACTAGAGAATCACTAGTATCTCGCAAGCCAAGTAAGACCTAGAATAAAGATATTCTGTCAAATGGAGTTGGGTTCCTATCCATCTTCAGTTAAAACAAAAACAATGTAGGTCTGAAAAATCCCTTTCTTAATACCTGTAGTACTTGGGAAGGGGAGGCAGATATTCAAAAATGTAATTTATTGGGAGCATTTACTACCACAAAAATACTTTCAAGCTGGTTTGGCTATAACTCATCCAAATTTACCTGCTTTGTGTAGATTTAGAATTGAATATTTATACAAAAGAGTTTTGAAATGCCAAATACTTGTTCCCATTTGTGACTGTCTAGCACAGATAAAAGTAAGTGGGTATAACTATGTAAATTAGAAAAGGTGGATAAAGGGAAAAATCAATCCAGATGGAGAGGATGGCTAGAACTTCAGAATCATATTCCTGAAGAGAAATGAAAAAGACTAGTTGACTTTATCTTTGTAAATAATCTCACTGCATAAATCATCAATCTTTAATAATTGTTATTTACTAGAAAGGAATTTCCCTCCCCACCACATATACAGAACATAAAATAATTACCCATGCCTTGAGATGGTCACCTTATATTACCTAGCACAGGCATCTAGAGCTAACCACAATGATATGACAAAACATGCATTGTGGTATCGTTGCACAAACGCCATACTATCATACTAGCACTGCATGTAAGTACTTCAGAGACAGAGTTTGAGTTGTGAGGTTGCAATGTACATTTTGTCACTTGACCTGCTATTGTCAAAATGATCAACTGTTTTACTTGGTAAACATCGTAATCAAATGAACCTTCACCCTCATCCTACACCTGAGCTACAGATATTTGCCACTATTGCAACACAAATGTCTGTCTATTTGTATCTATCTCATATGTATCTATCTCATAGATGGGTTGGGGAAAAAGCCTTCAGAATTGCCCTACCTGACAAAGTAAGGAAACAGGGCAGTATGTACAATGTTTTTCACCTGTGGCAATATGATGTTTTTCAGCTCTTTCTGTGTAAACAGTTCTGCATAGGCATCTAGGTGAGAGAGCAGTACCATCCGAACATGTTCTTCATGCACCTCAAAAAGTTTCAGCAGCACTGGGCTGACATGTGCCTGGAACATAGCCGGAGACAGCAGGCCATTGATCTGGCTTTCACTCAATTTATCTGGTGTGAAGAAATTGGAAAGTTAACATGATGCCAGTTAAAACTGGCAATTCAAAGTTGTTGTCACAACAATTACCACAAATATTTCATTTTACATTTAACTATTTAAAATTTAAAACTAAAAGTCTTTAAAGAGATCTGTTGCCTTTTGTGAAAAAAACAGAAAGCTACCTGCTTACTGAAGCCAGTGGGAAGGAGGAAAGGAGTCAATATGACAACTTTCATTAAACTCTAAGAACAAAAACTCCACTAGTACATTTAGACCAACCATTATCTCAGTGAAAGAGTTAGAAAATCAGGATAGAAAACATGGCAGAAGAGGTGAAAACGGCCATAACAACTTTTGTCCCCTAATGTATATGACCTGGTTAATCATTTCATCCTGTGGCATTTCATCTAGGGCATTCCCAACTCTCAGACTGAATGCATGCTGGAGGGTTAGTAGTCAATGTTTACCCTTCTTGGGCCCCAAAAGATGAGGAAGGAAACTCTTCACAGCTACAGGTTCAGCAAACACAAGCTGATTGAGCAGGAGAGGTACCAAGCGCAAAGCAATCAACTTCTCTGATAAGCCAGCCACTCTATCTAGCAGGAATCTGTATTAAGAAAGAAATTGGTCAGTACCTCACAGTTTCTATATTTATATTTTACATTTACCACTTCTCCCCTCAAGCATTTAAACAAACAAGTCAAACCCTTTGCATATAAGAATAAGCTCCACAATTTCTTCCACTGTTCTCTATCCTCAAACGTAGACATATAGTTTTGCAAATATGAAGCTATTGATTTAGAAAGCCAACCATACTCCACTCTGTATCAAGAATGCAACTGTAGAGGTGGTTAACAGTATTAAGCATTTGGGGGTGAAGATAACTAACAATCTTAACTGGTCTCTCCACTTGTCATCCTTTGAGAAGCGTGCAATCCAGCATCTGCATTTCCTACGTCGGATGAGGACAGCACATCTTTCTCCTTCTGTCCTGGCCACTTTCTACAGAGGCATGATTGAGAGCATTTTAACAAACTGCATCACTGTTTGCTTTGGTGGCTGCAGTGCCTCAGAGAGAATGTCCATTCAGAAAGTGGTGAGGACAGCCAAGAAGATTATAGGAAACTTGTTTCCTGTTATTCAGGATACTGCTTATAAGGCTATGTGCTTAGAGCTCAAAGCATTGTTAGAGACCCCACATACCCACTTTATGGTCTGTTTCTGTTGCTTCTCCTCTGGGAGGAGTTTTCCAGATTCTGTAACAGCTTTGTTCCCTAGGCCATCTGTCTGGCAAACTTGCAAGATTAGTTTCTCGCCATGTACATGTATACATCCGAACTAGACTATGTTGTTTCTCCATGTCATATGATATATCTTGGCATATTAATAATTTTGTATGTATGCATGTACATGTAGGTATGCATGCATTTTGTCATGTTTATGCAGTGTATATTAGAGGTGGAGACCCTTTGAGAGCTGTANNNNACAAAATTTCATTTTAATGTATGCCAATTAGTGTACATTCAAAGTGACAATAAAGCTATTCCAAGTCTAAATCTAAGAGCATGTACTTTTGGCATGGGTACATGATGCCATTTTCTATTGTATGTACATTCCGTAGAAAATATTATTTCTGGGTAGTTCAACTGGAAGACAGCTGGGAACGTTCATATAGTTATTCTTTTTAATGTGTTCCTATATAAAACCTTATGTGAGCCTTATTTCATTTAAAAATAGATTTAACAGTTTTAATATTTGAATTAACAGCATTAATATTTGATATTAACAGATCAAAATTCCCATGTTAAAGCAACTTTGAAGACTAAATTTATCTTTCTTTCAAATAGCCAAGAAAGCAAAGCAATTTTTTTAATGAAGAGCGTTCCATAATGTAGAAATAAATATTGGGGAAAACCCTTTTACGTATTATTTCTAAATAGGCTTCAGTGAATAATGGTGTCCCTAAAATGGTTTCTGCTACAGATCTACTAAATCACAGGGAAAATGTAAACCAAGCAATCTCATAAAAAGCAACATCCCATACTGTTGAAAGGTTGAAACCGAGGCCTTGGGAATTTGCAGTATGATCTTGAAAGAGCAATTTGAACAAGTGATTAAGGCATCAGGCTAAAAACTGGGAAACCCAGAGTTGTGGTCACATCTTAGGCATGAAGCCAGCTGGGTGGCTTTAGACCAGTCACTCTCTCTTAGCCCTGAGAAGTAAACAATGGCAAACCACTTCTGAAATTTTGCCAAGATTCAAAGGCACAAGAAAAATAAATCTTGCAGCCAATAATTGTTTAGCGGCCTAACTTGCTTTAGCATACATATATGCTTCTGGACACTCTTCATAATAAACAAAACAGTTTTTTTATCATTGTTTTCCAAATTATTTTTACGTTTTGAAAAATGACACTGCTTTCAAATAACTTCATTAATTTAAAAACATATTTCATTCATGTGCAAACTTTTATGAAAATGCCAATAAATAAATGCTAATTATTTTAACTTTATCAAGCAAGGTCATAGGACAGTACAAGAATACATAATTCTAATATAGAAGATTTCAAGTTATTTTTCACTGAAAAAGTAAAGTACTGTAGAAAAGAATGACACATTATTAATTTGGACAAAAGTTCCTGATCTATTGATCAGAATATAATATAGTAAAGAATTATTGTCATAACTTGCTTTAGAACTTCCACTTTGAACATTTCTTTTAATTCTTTTTCTAGATTTTAGAGGATGACTTAACCACTAGCACAAATAAAAAGAATGAATTAGCTTAATTTGACACTGCTATCCAATTTTCTGGAGGTTGTCTGAACTATAACATGGTAGTATCTTTTCTAGTTTTTTTATTTTCAGTTTCTCAAGTTATTATAGTCAAACAAACAACAAGAAACTTCATAAAATGCCATGGAATGTAATATGCAAAAGTAAAAAAAAAAGAGTCAAAATTTATTCTTACTTGAAAAATTCTGTTTTTTCCTCCTCAGATTTCAGTGTTAAACTATTCAGAAAGTTTACCACTTCTAAGAAATCATTTCTGAAAAAGTTTAAATGGCCATTATTGAGCAAAGACATACAAACAGAACAGAATAATTCAACATCCACAAATAAAAATGACTCATTTGCAAATAGAAAGATGCAGTCATGCTTCACAGTGAAATGATACCAAAACACAAACTTAAGAGATTTCTCCCAAGAACAATTCATGGTAAATTTTCAGCCTAATCAGCCTCAGGCTCTGGCACAAGCTAGTTGTTAAAAAGGAAAAACAAAAAACTAAATCAGATCAGAAACTATGCTATAAGAACCGGGTGAGCACAGCAGAAAAACATGAAGACAACAATATTGATCATTCCTTTAACCAAAACTTATTTTGTCAATAAGATTATGAAAAATACTAGAACTACTCAAATCATTGCTCATAACTTATGTATCACCAAGATTGAAGCAATTACAGTTGCAGTATTATTTAGTTCCTAATGCAAGGAACAATAGAAATTAACTAAGAATATATAGCACCTTTCTCCCATGTTTAATTAGAAAACAAAACACCTTCAGTGAAACTTTGACAAGTTAGTTTATATTTCAATGACATACTTACCTAAAAAATTCATGAAACAGTAGGTTGGACAGCGGGGAGCGGCATGTTACATCTGGATTTAGCAAAGTGGAGTGTAGTGTATGCTGAAAGCTGGAAAGTACATCTGCTGAAACTAAAACACAAAGTTTAATTAATTCTCTTTGAAACAAAGAAGAAAAGGTTCTGTCAAATCAAAATGGCATACTGAAAAATGAAAATTATTTATTCTTTTGCACCTTAAGCAAACATTAACTCTCCAAAACAGCTTCTTTTTTCGTTACAGTGACAATAGAAGAAAATAAAATGAGCTAAATGAAGACACAAGTACTGAAATGGCAACTAAATATAACAGAAAATTATTTCAAAGGAATGGAAGTGAGAAAACAAAACTTTCATAGATGCACAGCAGAGTTTAGAAGTTTATTTGCTCCACATGTCAAAAGCACAGAAATATTCTGTTTGGGATCAAGAAGAGATATTCCAACTTTTAAAATTAAAGACAAAAAACAACTACACTAAAATAGACAACTTTTAAATCAATTCTTGATCCAATCTATACAACAGGATATTCAAACCACTGCTGCCTTGACATATAAGAATGATTTTTGAAAAATCCCTTCTAAGGATTCTAATACACAATCCCTGACGTTATTCACTGCTGGCTTTAAAAGGCAGTATTTTACAACATTATGTGAAGTGCAGGTTCTTGTAAAGAAATCTATTCTAATTACCTACTCTAATTAATTTACTCTGTTAAAAATATCATGGCACAAATAATGGACATTTCAGTTCCTTTGGAGAGAAAGTTCTTCTATCATTTTATATTTTTAATTACTAAAGTTAGAACTTTCTTATTTTGTGCTCTCTAGAGCAGAATGGGATGACTCACAGTGGCCAGCTCAGTGCGGATGGTGGGCATGGCCAGGGGGAATGAATAAGGCCTGTGCCGGGTCTGCACAGATGACTTGGTGTAGCCAGGTGGGCTCAGACCAGTGGGCGTGGCTGAGTGGATGTAACCAGGTAGACACAGCTGGGTGCGTGCAGCTGGGTCAGTGCTGAACAGCCCACATTGGCCAATTGGGTGCATAGAAGTGGGTACAATCAGGTTGGCACAGATGACTCAAAGCCAATGACTCGGAGCGACCAATTGGGAACAGCTGGGTGGGCATGCCGGAGTGGGTGCACTGGGTAGGTGCAGCCAGGTCAGTCTGGAACAAATTGCACCAGCCAATTGGACGTAGAGACAACTTGGCACCCCACCAGCTCCTCGCCTCCCCTGACAGCAGCCAAGCATGGAGTTGGGTGCCATTTCATCCCACTCCACTGTTGCAACCTCAAAAGAGAAAGAAACTCATGAAGTCTCCTGGAGCTGAAGCCCAGCAGTGGTTGATCTACCGTCCCGAAAACAAGTTCCCCATTGCCCTCCCTCTCCTCTTCAATCCTAACAAAAGGAGGTTTCAGCTCACCTGGATCTCAAGAGCTGTCATGTTTTATATATTTCCCCAAGGGAGACAAAACCTCATCTTCTCCAGATCTTGCTGTATATAGTTGTGGGAGTGAAGAATTGAGCTTTCTCCATCATCCCCCCAGGGAAGGGGCACAGCTCTCCAAGGCTGGAAAACTAACTTTCTGCCTCTTCCTTTCACAAGAGCTGTTGGGCTGAGGCCTGTCCTGAGCTGGATCTTCTGTTTATTTGGAAGTTGCAGGGGGATAAGCACTGTATATAAAAGTATTCCCTTTTATCTATTCTGAATTGTGAGTATATTTACATTTGAGGTAATACATTCTATTTCCAAGAATTCTTACCTTCTTCATTTAAAAAAGTAAGCAGATTTTCAATCATTATACCAAACGAGTAGGCATCTCGGGAATGCCCATGGCCTTCAGGAAGAAGCTGGAAGTCTACAGACTGGGGAATAAAAATATTATATGGAAGACACTAACCATTTCCAAAACATTATCTTTAAATATATCATATTTCTTTTAACTATTTAAAAATATGTAGTATATGCATCTTTCTACTGAAATACAAAAAGTACCATATCAGAGATACATTACCAAAACAAGGAGACTAAATTTAAATAAAAAAGATATGCAGAGAATATAGAAGAAACACCATATAAACTAGGAGGAGCTGTTTGACATACAATAAGGCTATGGCCAGTCACAGCATTTGGTAAGGGATACATTAACAACCAAAGAACTTTTTTGGTCTTGAAATCAAGAACATAATCAGGGAAGGAACTCTTGTACTGGGCAAGTTGCATTAAGTAGGACAAGATAAAAAGCCAACAAAAGGCTCTACAAGAAAGATTTAGAGAAAACTGAGCTACTTTTTTAAAGTTCAGGTTTTCAGAACCACAGGAGTTACTCCCAGGATGATAAAGAGCCTGCAGACTTTATTTGAGAAATAATGGAGAGAAATGATACAAAATTCTCATAACCAGTAATTTCTATCATGTTCAATTAGGGGAATAAACTGAAATTACAGATGAGAGTCTGATAATAAAGCAAAATTCCAGGAAAATAATTAAGTGATCAAATTTGTGAGCATCTAGAAAATAATGCATTATTTTTTAGGACTAACATAATTTTGTCAAAGGTAATTCAAAATTTCAAAATTCAAAATTTCTTCTACTACAGGTAGGTGAGTTAGTTGATACTTGATGCTTGTTCAATTAGTTGCTTATCCATCTAGCTGTAGCAGTAGAGGTTTTGAAATCAAGAATATTGAATACTTGATGTATTCGTTGATGGTTCATCATGAATGAATACATTAAAATGACATCTTGAATAGTGTGTCACACAGGATTTTTGTCTTATATATGCTACCTAAAATATTCATAAATTATCTAGGTGGTGATAAAGGTCTTATCAAACTGACAGATGACATAAAAAGTAGAAAGCAAAATCAAGCAAAATGAATCAGCTAAAAGTAACAACATGAAATTTTACAGAAACAAAATTGAAATTGTTTCATAGAAATTCATGTTTCTAGCCCAACATTATATTGTCTTTAATTTGATAGGAGCTAGGTTTTTTTATTAATTCATAATATAAAATACAAAAATATAAAAGGAAATAGTAGGAAAGATAGGGGAGGGAAAAGGAAAGGGAAATATAGGAAAAAGGAAAAAGAAAGAAAAGGCGTTGACTCCCTACTCTCTTTGGTGCAGTAGAATGAGATAATAACATCAAACCTCAACTTTTTACTTTTACATAATAGTATAAACTAGCCATTACTATAATAACAAACCTATCCAATTGGTAAAACCCAAAATCAAAGTTTATTTTTTTCTACCTCAAGCACAAACTCCAGAAGCGGTTTCCAAGTAAAAACAAAAGTAATTATGTTTTTTTCCCTTTAATCTAAGCAGTCAAATTTAGCAATCTCTGCTAACTCCATCAACCTTTGCAGCCATTCGTCCAGTGTGGGAATCAAAGTGTCCTTCCATTTTTATGCATAAAGTAATTTTGCTGCCATCAACATATATAGTACCATAAGTTCCAAAAGTCTTTTTCCATTAAACCCAAAAGAAACATTTCTGGTTTTATCTTTACATTCACTTTTAATATCTTCTGTATTAGGATGTGAATTCTACTCCAGTATTTCTTTGCTTTGTCACATGTCCACCGTAAGTGATAAAAGGACTCTTCTTTACTTTTTGTATACATTCATTTGAAATACCTTTATACATTCTGGACAACTTATCTGATGTTAAATACCAATGATACATCATCTTATAGAAATTTTCTTTTAAATTATAATTAAATTAAATTAAATTATAATTCAGTGTAAATTTATACTTACACTTATACTTTAGTGTACCTTTCATCCACATATTCTCCTATCGTTCAAGCTTTACATTATATCCAAAGTTCCTTGCCCACTGAATCATGCAGTGCTTTTACATGTTCATTTTTCAAATTCAAATTTAATAACTATTTATAGACCTCAGTAATGATTTTTCCATCACTATCACACAGTAAGATTTCTAATTTATTTTTCACAAAATCAAACTGATAACTCTTTTTGTCAGATTTAAATCTTTCTTTCAATTGTAAGTATGTAAACCAATGGCAGACATGTCCTTCTGATTCTAACTCCTCCTTAGACTTAAGGATAGGATAACCAAAATTAAAAGATATTATTTGACCATAAATCCACCAGTCTGGCTTCACCACCTTTTTTTTCCTAAAAATAAAAAGCTTTCTTGGGCAACACCCAGATATCTTCACAGAAGACCTTGTTTTATATTATATTTATTCCAAACTCTTAGGATGGCACATCTAACAAAATGGTTATTAAAATCAACGTTTACTTTAACTTTGTCATACCACAGATAACCGTGCCATCCAAATCTTAATTCATAACCCTCTAAATCAAGTAGCCTCTTATTTTGGATATTTATTTATTTATTTATTCATTCATTCATTCATTCATTTATTGAATTTATATTGCCACCTATTCGCCCATGGCGACTCGAGGCGGCTTACAGAATATAAAGCCACAATTTTAATAAAAACTAACAAAAAGAATCAAATAAATTAATCAAGTACAATATAACAAAATCACCCCCCAACTCCCACCCCCCGCCCCAATGACNATTTAATGGGCTCCATCCTGCTCTAGGTTCTCCAGGCCCACTGGCAGAGTATTAGAGTGGGGGCCATTCTAATCTTTGGGGGAATTATGTTCCAGAGAGAGGAAGCCACCACCAAGAGAGGTTCACCCATTCTTTTAATAAGAGCAAACAACAAACATCAAAATACAATTTCAAATCTGATAAACGCAAACCTCCTCTTTCTTTAGAACCTTGCAAAAGTTTATACCTAATTCTTGTTTTTTCTCCTTGCCATATAAACTTATGAATATCCATTTGCCATTGTTTAAATGGAGTATCATCACTTGCAAGTATTGGTAACGTTTGAAACAAAAAAGCACCTTTGGTAAAACATTCATTTTAATTACAGATATTCTATTCAATAATGATAATTGCAGTTTATCCCATCTTAGTAAATCCTTTTTGATATCATTCCAAAGAGGCACATAGTTATTTTGAAACAGTTTTGCATTTGTATTTATCTATATAACCTCAAGTATTTCACCTTTTCTTCAACCTTAAAATCAGACATTTTAGTCAATATATCACAGTCCTGAGAGGTCATATTCTTGATAAGCATTGTCATTTTCTGTTTATTTATTTTAAAACCTGCTAAAACCCCAAACTCATTTAATTTCCTCACCAAATATTCTATGTTATTTTTTGGGTCTTGAAAAAATATAACCAAGTCATCAGCAAATGCCTTCAATTTATAAACTTCCTTGTTGATTGTCATGCCCACATTGGAGCCTGAATCTGCGGGGGAAGATGAGCTGGAACAGGAGCCAACAGAGATCGAGGGGGCGGCTCCATTAGCTTTGGAGGAAATGGGAAGGGCAGGGCCAGTTTGGGCAGGGCTTTTCAGGATTAGAAAGGCTTGTAGACAGGGAGGAGCAGGAGAGACAAGAGTTCAGGCGATGAACAAGGACCACCCCCTCCTGATCCTAGAGCACAAAGAGAAGAGAGAAGGCGAGAACAACGCAGATTGAGCCAGCTATAAGGGAGGAGAGTGCCCCACTCCCCTTCACAAGGCACACCTGGGGACTAAGATGTAAAGAGATGCTGGTGGGAGGGGCATTTGTCGGGAACAAGCATTGAATCTGTGGAGCCTTGTGTACACTTGCTGACACCTGGTGATTACTGTACTCTGTCTCATGGGGCTTGCCTGGTTTGTCTGCTTCACTGAACTTCTTGCTCTGGTTACTGTTGTGCAAACCTTGCTTACTGGACTTCTGACCTTGGTTACTGCTTTGCTCACCTTGCTTTCTGGACTTCTCACAGCCAAATGCAGGTGAAAGCTTTGCTCCAGGACTTGTAGTAAACGTGGGGACGTTTGGGGGCAAAGTTGGAGCAGTAAAGGGGAGGTTAGACCTGTTCTCTGGCTGTGTTGCTTTCGTGCATCACCCTTTTAACACTTAACCCTTTGTTGTCTGTTCTCCATCTCACTGCATCGGCTCCTGTTTCTACCCCTTCCTTTTAAAACTTGTTTTTACCAGGAAATATAGAAACTGCAAAGCACAAACTGTGGCTCATTATCCTGTTTTGAGTTAAAGAGCTCATGCAGAAAGGCAGAAGGCGGGGGAAATGTTGCTTTGCTGAGGTCAGTTTGCAAATGGCAGCTCCACATGGCCCCATAAGAACGGCCCACAATACTGAGTTCTGCAGATCTCCGGAAGGTAAGCAAGGATTGTGAGGGGTGGAGATGGCTGCAACGACCCCAAGGAAAGGAAGCAGAGCAAAGGGGTATCTCAAGGCGTGGGGGATGCTCTAAAAGGCCCAAGGCAGGATCCATTACTGGTGTAAGTCGAGGAATACCTGTATTAGCTTCTTTCCAAGTTTGAGGTATCTTTCCCCCCTCTAATATGTCATTCATTATATCTTTTAGTGTCTGAAGAAGTACATCTTCAAAGCATTTATAATATTGGCTTGTAAGACCATCTGGACCTGAAACTTTGCCTGATTTCATTTTTTTAATGGCTTCTGATATTTCAAAAATAGTTACCAAATCATTCATAAGTTGTCTCTGAGCATGTGAGAGTTTAGGTAACCATTGTCTTAACCAATATTCATCTATTTTAGACACATCTAGCTCCTGCTTTTTTGTAAAAGTTATAATAAAAATTACAGAAATACTTTTTAATAAGTTCATTATCTGTTATTGCCTTCACACATTTTCTCATTCTCTTTTCTCTTTCCCTGTAACATAGACAGTTGTTGACGTAGCAATTTAATTTGGTGTAATATTTTAGAGTTTGTAGGTGTCTTTTGCAATTCAATTTCCTTTTGTTTAGTTTCATCCAATATATTTTGTATGTTTTCCTGGGATTTTTTTCTTCACTATGCCAGCAGCCCCTAACCTTTTGGGCATCGAGGACTGGTTCTGTGGAGAGGGGTTTTTCCGCACTTTGGAAGGGGTATGGTTTCGAGTGCTACCTGCATCCTGCAGATAGGGCTTCGCTTGTTGGCACACCGGAAACCAGTGCCAGTCCATGGACAGCGGTTGGGGACCCCTGCTCTAGTAAATTGTATTGTATAACTATTTTGCTAGCATTAAATTTGCTCCTTTGCCCAGATTATTATAAAGTATTCATTCAGTTTCTTTTTATAGTTCTTTATAATACAACCATCTCCTTTGGTAAGTCAGATTAATTTAATCTCCATCTATAACTCAAACTCTTTTTTCTAAGTACTAGAAGAACTGGATTATGATCAGAAAAAGATTTAGGTAAAATATCAACTTTTAGAATTTTATCTGCAAGATTTTTAGAAGTCCATATCATATCAATCCTTGAAAAAGATTTATGTCGTTCTGAAAAGAAAGAATTTCTTTGCCCCCATGTACCAATTACTGCTAAATTATCCATCATCTCAAAAAAAAGTCTTTGGTAGTTTACCCTGAGACGATTTAACCCCTTTAGTAGAAGTTTTATCCAAAATTGGGGAAGTCACTCCATTCCAATCCTCCAAAATAAGACAATTTTCATGCAAAAAAGGTAGTAATTGATCCATAAGATATTCAAAAAAATTACTTTTATCATAATTTGACACATAAAGTCCAATTACTATTGATTTTATTCAAGTAAGTTCAATTTCCACTGCTACAAATCTACCATATTCATCTGATAAAAGGAACTTAGGTTTAAACTGGGGTTTTATATATGGAACAACTCCATTAATCTTTTTTACACCAGCAGATATAAATGCCTACCCTAATCTTTTATTTATTAAATACTTCTTGTCTTGTTTCTTAATATGTGTTTCTTGAAAAAAAGTTGTATCAACATTAAGTTTCCTTAAGTAATGAAATATTTCTTTACACTTAGATGGGTCATTTGCCCCATTAATATTCCATGTTAGAAACTTAATCTCCATCCTTGGATAAAATAGTTACGTTCCTATACAGACATCTCAGTCACATCTTCTTCAGTATCAAACTTTTTGAGGTTCATCTACTTCTAGTTGCTTGTCTGTATCCATTTCTTCACAGCTGAGTGCAAAATTAGTTTATATTTATCAAGAAGTCCTTTCCTTTTTCTATAGAATTCAGTCTAAATCTTTGCTATTGATAAGAGAATATCATTCCTTCAGGTTTGTCCCAGTAGAAGGGAATTTTTCTCTTCTTCAGGATATCAGTAAGGAAGGAATAAGTTTTCCTTTGTCTCAAAATTCTGACAGAGATTTCCTTCAAAACAATCACATCCATGTTTTCCATTCTTAGTTTAGATTTAAAGTGGCAATCCAAAACATGATCTCTAATTATTTTTCTTACAAAATGGCCTAATTTTGTTATTTTGGTAATTTTCTCATGGTAGCAAATATGGAATTTACTCTATAAATTTTGTTTATTTCAAGGTTGAGGTCTTCTTTCCCAATTAATTAACCTGGCAAGGGCTTTAATCATCCTTGATCTAATATCCTCTCCAGACAATTCAGGAACTCCTCAAAATCTTAATTGGAGTTGCTTAAACTGTAATTCCAAAAGAGCCCTTTCATCCAATTCAGCTTCATATTGGATATCTTTTTTCTCCAATTAATGGTCCATCAGATCCATTCTATCCTTCACCTGTTTAATATATCAGTCAAGTGTTGTATCTCCTCATGAAGTTCCTTTGAAAGTGTATCAAGTTTGTATCAAGTTTTGATCCAAGTTTTGTTCCCATTGCTTGAATTAGTTCATGTGTTTTAGCTGTATATTCATCCAAAAAAGATCTTAAAGATTATGCATCTCCTGATATTCTTTTTTAGCCTTCTCAATTTGATAAGAGCTGTTGATTAACACTGCTTGAGTATTATTTTTATGTGTATTCATTTAATTTAAAGTGATCTAGCCAAAACTCAATTAGCATGAATGTCAACCGAGTCCTTTGGGAGTTGGGCGGCATATAAGTTTGATTAAAATAAATAAATAAATAAATAAATAAATAAATAAATAGGTATTTACTCAAATACTAGCTGCAGTCAAGATATATCATGACTACAGAATTTTCACATTCAATTACGGAAGTTACCAAATCAAAATATGAGATAATAGGTATTTTTTAGATAGCATATCACCTGGTGAGATTTGTTCCTAAAAATTCATATCGTCTTAGAAATTTTTAATGTGCTTATAAATCAATCTTTTTATGATCTACTTCCACAATCTTCACAGGTTTTGATGTCAAGCTGAATAGATTATTTTGCTCTTCCCACTTTCTGAATGTAAGAAAAAAAAACCTAGTCTCCTCCATTAATTAGGTACCTACTAGGTTCTCCATATTTTCTCAAAGATAATACTTAACACTTTGACAATAATATCAGCTATTTTTAGTACTGTAGGATGCAATTCTTCTGTCTCTGGAAATCCACACTCTGAATAAACTCCTTACATTCAGAAAGGATGTTTTCTAACAATGATCTGTTGTACTATTCTCTGACATGATCAGTATATTATATTGATTAATGCTTAAACAAGCATGTTACAGTTTATGATAAATGGCTTGTTTTTGTTCTATCTTAAAATTTTCAACATTCCCCTTCTTATATGGTGTTAAATGTGGTTCAGTAGTTTAGCTGAATTGTTGCAATCATTACTTAATGCTAATCTTTGTTCCTGTTGAGCAGGGGTGGGATGCAAATATTTTTACTACCGATTCTGTGGGAGTGGCTAGGTGGGAGTGACTAGATGGGCATGACCATGTGAGTGGGTGGGCGTGGCTTATTTTTTTGTGCAGCACCGCCCCCCCCGCTTTTTTTTTTTTGCCTCCTGGGCCTCAGGGAAGCCTCTGNGGGAGCCTGTTTCTGCTCCCAGGAGGCTTCCCTGAGGCCCAGGAAGGCAAAAAACAGAGCACAGGGGGGGTGGCACAGCTCCCACCCACCCCCTCCTCCGTTTTTTGGCCTCCTGGGCCTCAGGGAAGCCTCCTGGGGGGGCATTTTTGCTATTGGTTTGGCCAAACAATAACATTTTTTACTACCAGTTCACCTGAACGGGTAGAATCCCACCACTGCTACTGAGCATATCACAGATTATCTCATTACATAATAAAAATAGGAGGAGAAAGGTGGATATATTTGCCTTCCTAAGTTATTTGTAAAAATAATAAAGATGCGGTATAAATAAATGATAGATAGATAGATAGAT